>WNWK01025869.1:0-22500 GCA_009830355.1 Cherax destructor
AGCTGTTTGGTATTTTTGGAGGTCCAGGAACATAACCCTAATTTTTCCCATAAGTTATTCAGTTTATTTAACACGGTTTTGTCTAACACTGTGTTTTCAGGAACGTAACTACCATGTTACTTGACAGTTTACTGTATACTGGCTCCCTTACCTTCGTGTGTTAGTGTGACTAGTTAATGGTCTGAGTCAGACTGAAACATCCTCATGAATTTTTTTCTCCTACTTGCGAGTTATTTGTACTGACCTTTTATTCTTTAAAGCACTAATATTTTTACCTGATCGTCATTCTCATCAGCGAAGGTGATCGCAGTTAGTTTGTATGAGTTCGTTACAAGGTATTCGTTAATTAGGAAGTTCAAGGTTCTCTTTTCGTGTGGACGGATGGACGACAATGATGCTACAACAGCTGACTGATTCGTTTCTTCCTTTTCAACACTTGGAGCAGGTTCTGAAAAATTTAAACAATTTGTATTTCAGTGACTTGTATTATTATTTTTTTATTTTTAATGCACCAGCCATCTCCTTTGCAGGCAGGGTGGCCCCCAGGGAAGAAAACACATTTACCATGATTCATTCAACAGTAATTTTGCCTCGAGTTAGCAGACAACAATATAAATGACCCTCTGAACTGTAACATCCTGACCCTTCTTTCAGAGTGCAGATACTGTACTTCCCACCTCCAGAAATACAAAATTTCAACCCTTCTTTCAGGGTGCAGGCACTGTACATCTCACCTTCAAAAATGCAAAATCCCAACCCTTTCTTCAGTGTGCAGGTACAGGTGAGCCCAAATCTAAAGCAAAATTTAAAATGTGGATATAATTTTGCATTATTTGCAGATTCTACCTTCAACAGACCCTCCCCACCCCGGCTGTCTTCAAGATGGAACCTAGTAAGTTACTCAGGTCAGTTTTAAGCCTGGCTGATCAGAGCATCTACCATGGAAATAAGTCAAGGACCCCAATGGAAATAAAGCACTTTTTCTGACTTTTTTTTGGGTTATCCTAGATAATTTACACTTTGTATGATAATTGTACATGTTTACCTGCGCCTAGATAAACTTACTGACACCTGGAGGCCTGGTCTGGGACCAGACCTTTGGGGCACTGACCCCCAATAACACTCCAGGTAGACTACAAATATATGCACATGAGACCTCTATGAATAAAATCTTCGTGGATGGGAATTCCGCTGTATAATTGTTTTGAGGTGAAAATTAAAAGAATTCTAGAATTAGTGAATACAAAGAGAGGGGTGGAGATATACATGTATAATGCAATTTTTGAACTGTAGTATTGGCACACCTCTAGCAAGACAGTGATGGAGTAAGTGATGATGAAAGTGTTTCTTCTTTTTCGTGTCACCCTACCTCGGTGGGAAATGGCCGATGTGTTAAAAAAAAATAATACAGATATACCTTTACCTCTCATGAGTTCCGAGAGGTTTTTCTACTCCCGGAGCCCAGCCATGGCAGGTTTCGTCTGGTGCTAGCCTGGTCAACCAGGCTGTTGCTGCTAGTGGCCTGCAGCCCTACATACCCATCACAGCCTGGTTGATCTGACTCATACTAACCTGTTGCTTGTGTGAGGTTAGTTCTTAGTCCCTGTATCGTCTCACGAGCTTTGCGTAGCTCAAACTCGAGGACAGCCACTCGTTCATCCACTGCCCTCTCCCCATCTTCACTCAGGTGCCCCCAGTCCAAAGAATCTAGGGTAGTTTGGCTGGAGTATCGTGCTGAAATTTAAGAAATCTATTAGCGAAGCATATTTCATTGCCTTCATGACAGAATTTACTATCATGCAACAGTTTGCTTTGGTTAAAGTAGTATCATAAACATGGGTCGATGCAGTGTGAGAAATCAATTGGAGAAAAATACAAAGCAAAAATAAAAGAAATTGGTATAGTATTTCATCTTTGTATCTGCGTGAAGGACGAATACACAGTTCTCTCTTTAAATCTTTCCTGTGTTTCATACAAAAATTCTCTCCATGTGAATTCTCACTTTTAATACACAATTTTGCTTACAATAACCCAAGGAAGATCCCGTCCATCCCAATAACATCATGGCACTCTTCCTAATTATGGATCCCCCCAAAAATTATTTTATTACAGAAAACACAATACAGTGTGCTATATACTTTTATCAAAATCACATGAATATTGCAGTTTTAAAAATAATACCAAAGATGAGATTATCTTCTCACATGATTGTGAATATATTTATTGACTTGTTACCCTTCAAGAGCAAATTATTTGGGTTGGAAGATAGACAAGTAATGTAGTATATGTGAATGTATGTACGTATATGAATGTATGTCGGTATGTGAATGAATGTATGTAGGTATGTGAATGAATGTATGTAGGTATGCGAATGTATGTATGTAGGTATGTGAATGTATGTATGTAGGTATGTGAATGAATGTATGTAGGTATGTGAATGTATGTATGTAGGTATGTGAATGTATGTATGTAGGTATGTGAATGTATGTAGGTATGTGAATGTATGTACAGTGGTACCCCGACTTACGATATTAATCCGTCAGAGAGGGCATATTTTAAGGCGAAACAATCGTTAAACGAATCAATTTTCCCCATAAGAAATAATGGAAATAAATTTAATCCGTCCAAGACTTCCAAAAGTAGTTAAATAAAATATTTTTTAGAACTTTTTGACATTAAATAATACAAAATTTAATAAAGAATACCTAAATACACATGCAAATATTGAACAATAACATGTCACTTACATTTATTGAAGAGTTGTTGATGTGTGGAGGACGGGAGGAGGGGAGAGGATGGAGTAGTATGCTAGTGTTTGGAAGGGGAATCCCTTCCATTAACACTGCAGGTACCAAGTTCTTTTCTGGGGTTACTGGCCTTTTCTTTGAATGCTACACTCCCTGCATGAATGCTACACTCCCTGCATGAATGCTACACTCCCTGCATGCCTACTACACTCCCTGCATCCTTGCTACACTCCCTGCATCCTTGCTACACTCCCTGCATCCTTGCTACACTCCCTGCATCCCTGCTACACTCCCTGCATCCTTGCTACACTCCCTGCATCCTTGCTACACTCCCTGCATCCTTGCTACACTCCCTGCATCCTTGCTACACTCCCTGCATCCCTGCTACACTCCCTGCATCCCTGCTACACTCCCTGCATCCCTGCTACACTCTCTGCATCTTTGCTACACTCCCTGCATCCCTGCTACACTCTCTGCATCTTTGCTACACTCCCTGCATGCCTGCTACACTCCCTGCATGCCTGCTACACTCCCTGCATGCCTGCTACACTCCCTGCATGCCTGCTACACTCCCTGCATAAATGCTACACTCCCTGCATAAATGCTTCACTCCCTGCACATTCTTTACCACAGGCTTAGCACTAGGATCTTTCCTTGGACCCATGGTAGCTTATTTAGCAGTTGCAAGCACTAAAAACAGTGGAATAATGACAATATACTGGTATGAATGCGTGGGTGTGGGTGGGTGGTCGCTCTCGCTTGTAAACAATAGCACTGACGCTCCCTGGAGTGCGCGCTCAGCTGGGCGCCAAGCGGACACGTCCGGTACGAATGTCGGTAGACGAAGCAAACATCGTAAGTCACAATCAAATTTCTTACGTTATAAATATCGGTTATTGAAAATAACGTAAGATGATAACATCGTAAGTCGGGGTACCACTGTATGTAGGTATGTGAATGTATGTATGTAGGTATGTGAATGTATGTATGTATATATATATATATAGTGACAGCTGGGAGGGACTATTTTCAGCTGTCGTATCTGAGCTCCTCTGCAAAGACATTGATTATGTATGAGTGTGGTGAAAGTGTTGAATGATGATGAAAGTATTTTCTTTTTGGGGATTTTCTTTCTTTTTGGGTCACCCTGCCTCGGTGGTCACCCTGCCTCGGTGGTCACCCTGCCTCGGTGGTCACCCTGCCTCGGTGGGAGACGGCCGACTTGTTGAAAAAAATATATATACATACATACATACATACACACATGTATATCATACATTTTATTTCTTGCACTTATCCCCGAAGTGCCTAGGCATGATAGTGGCTAATTTGTATTTAAATTCTTATAACATGTTAACCACACATTGTAAGCTCTACAAGGAAATAAAGATTTGTACAGTGGTACCTCGAGTTACGATGGTCCCCAAAATCGCCCTTTTATGTAAGTTTATTTTTTTAAATGATTTTGTAGGTATATTTTTGGGGGTGTAAAAGGACTAGTCTATTTTACATTATTCCTTATGGGGATAAATTCGTTTGGTAATGGCACTTGAACAGCATTCTCGAACGAAAAAATATCGTAACTCGAGGTACCACTGTATTTGTATATACTTCAATAGGGGGATCACTAAACCCGTAAAGGCCATACAACCCCCCGAAAAGTAAATGGGAATAAACAAAACTCGACCATTTAATCTCAGCTCCACCGCCTTGGAGGAGGAGCCTCATCACCCACCGAGGGCCAGGCCCGAGGTGGAGGTGTGGAGGTCAGAGTACTTGACAGGTGCACAGTGCTCAAAATTGGCAGGATTTGAGAAATAATCTCTGAGTCTGGGGAGCTCAGCGCCAGCCTCCACCAGTTCCGTATGTAGCTCCAGCGCCGTCAGTAGCAGCCTCTCCTGCAGGAGCTTACACGCCACCTCGTCCCATGACACACACAGGTGTCTCTCCCGCTTCTTGACCTCTGTACCACTCGGGAATGGCCTCTTAACACCCGGGAAATTCTGACTCGGGAGCTCCTGCGTGTCCGCCATGGTAAACAATGACGGGATACCTGCCTAAACTCTTCTCTAATACCAACATGCACTTTATCTATCTCCCTTATACGTTTAGCGCTTTCCAATAAATAATTTTAATCAATTATATTCTATGACTCAATAATTTTTCGTTTAATAATATACAGTAAGCAAAAAATGTACCTGAGGATACCTGCCTAAACTCTTCTCTAATATCCCTTACGCGTTTAGGGCTTCTCAGTAAACAATTATATTCTATAAGAACATAAGAAAGAAGGAACACTGCAGCAGGCCTACTGGCCCATGCGAGGCAGGTCTAATTCTCCCATCGGCTTAAGCCAATGCCTTAACCTAGTTCTTCTCCACCATAGGAAAGAATCTAGCAAGTAAAATCCCAAGCTGGAACACCCGTCCAACAGACTACCTCACAAACACCTACCCTAATACACTATTCCTACCTCCTACCAACCCAATTGAAGTCTCGCTCATAATCAACACCCTTAAAAACAAGGCAGGAGACATAAACAGCTTACCAACTTTTATGTACAAAAAAGCTTCACAGGTACTGTCACCAATTATAGCAACACTATTCAATAAATCCATTGAAGCCTCTACCTTCCCATCAATTCTCAAAATAGCTAGGGTCACCCCGATCCACAAAGGAGGTGATCAAACTGACTTGAATAATTATAGACCAATTTCTAATTTACCATTGCTTTCTAAAATCTTCGAAAAATTAATTCATAGACAGATCTATTCCTACCTCGTCTCACACAATGTTCTCAACCCCTATCAATTTGGATTCAGGACCAACAAGAGCACAAACGATGCTATTATACACATGCTAGAGTTAATATACAACGCACTTGAGAAGAAAGAAGTCCCACTGGGAATCTTCATTGATCTACGCAAAGCTTTTGATAAAGTCGACCATGATTTACTGCTCACAAAATTAGCACACTATGGTATAAGAGGGCACCCACTCAACTACCTAAAGTCATACCTCACCAACAGAAGCCAATACGTGTACACAAATGGAGAGAACTCTTCCACACAACAAATTACAGTCGGAGTCCCTCAAGGAAGTGTCCTGGGGCCACTCCTATTCCTCATTTACATAAATGACCTACCGAATGCATCACAACTACTCAAACCCATTTTGTTTGCAGATGACACAACATATGTCTTCTCTCACCCAAATCCAGTCGTACTAGCCAACACTGTTAATGCCGAATTACAGAAAATATCAACATGGATGACGACTAACAAGCTTACTCTCAATACTGACAAGACCTACTTCATACAGTTTGGAAGCAAAGCCACAAATGTTCCACTTAACATAACGCTCAATGGTTCACCCATCACAAGACTCACAGAGGGAAAATTCCTAGGAATCCAACTTGACAGTAGCCTTAAATACCAAACACACATACAACAAATTTCCAAGAAAATCTCAAAGACATTAGGCATATTATCAAAGATACGCTACTATGTGCCTCAATCAGCTCTCCTTCCACTATATCATTCACTTATCTACCCCTATCTCACCTATGGAATCTGTGCATGGGGTTCAACAACATTAAATCACTTTAGACCACTCATAACCCAGCAAAAGGCTGCAGTCAGAATGACTGCACCACAAAGGTGGTGACCCCACAGACGTAAACAACTATAGGCCTATATTAAATAAATCTACCGTTGCTATCCAAAATCTTTGAGAAACTTTTTGCACAAGAGATTATACTCGTTTATAACGACACAAAGCATACTCAACCCCTGCCAATTTGGCTTCAGAAAAAAAATAAAAGCACTAACGATTCAATAGTAAAAATGATAGACCTGCTTTACACAGCACTCGAAAATAAGGAATATCTATTAGGACTTTTTATTGACCTAAGGAAAGCTTTCGACACAGTAAACCACGGCATCCTACTCCACAAACTTGACCACTATGGAATAAGAGGTCATGCACTTGCATACTTCAAATCCTACCTCACTGATAGGTATCAGTACGTCACTATTAAAGACACATCTTCCTCGACACTACCACTAGACACCGGCGTACCGCAGGGAAGTGTCCTTGGTCCCCTGCTCTTCCTCTTATACATCAATGATCTTCCCAATGTATCACAACACCTGAAACCAATACTCTTTGCTGACGACACAACTTATGTCATCTCCCACCCAAATCTTGCCACGCTCAACACCATTGTTAACGACGAATTAATAAAAATATCAACATGGATGACAGCCAATAAACTTACACTCAACACTGATAAGACCTTCTATATTATGTTTGGCAACAGAGCAAGTGATGCACAATTAAACATTAAGATCAACACTACACCTATTGCTAAACATAATGAGGGCAAATTCCTGGGCCTTCACCTCGACAGCAACCTGAAATTCAGCACCCATATCCAACACATAACAAAGAAAGTGTCCAAAACTGTGGGGATCCTCTCTAAGATACGGTACTATGTACCACAATCAGCCCTACTCACACTATACTATTCACTCATCTATCCCTACCTCACATATGCCATTTGTGCATGGGGATCAACAGCAATTACCCACCTAAAGCCAATAATAACCCAACAAAAAGCCGCAGTAAGAATTATCACGCATTCCAACGCTAGGCTGCACCCCCCCCCCCCCACTCTTCAAAGACCTAAACCTACTCACTGTCCAGAACATCCATACTTACTACTCTGCTATCTACATTTATAGAACCATTAATTCCAACTTTAACCCTGAGCTAAAACACTTTCTTGACAGTTGTGACAGGACCCATAGACATAATACCAGACATAAACATCTCTTTGACATTCCCCGTGTCCGACTAAATCTATACAAAAATTCAATGCGCATAAAAGGGCCTAAAATCTGGAACTCCCTGCCTGAAAACTCTAGAACTGCAGACACAACCTCCATTTTCAAAAGCACCGTTAAAAAACATCTTATCTCACTTACGCACCCAACCGGTAGTTAACCATACGAAAACTACTTTATCTTGCACATATCCACAGCAAAATACACTTATTGATATCTGTGATTCCCCTTAATTTGCACATGACTAACCAAAATTAAAATACAACTATTGCTTCATAATTCTTAAGCTAGTCATAAGTTTGCCTAAGACACTCCAATATAGAAACGGTATTATGCCAATACATCACCTTTACCATTAATATATAAACTAACTGTTAAATTCTTAAACTAATTGTTAAATTCTTAAATTGTTAAATTCTTAAATTGTTAAATTCTTAAACTAATTGTTAAATTCTTAAACTAATTGTTAAGTTCTTAAATGTTTAAATTTCAGTACCTCAATTTTGTAAACCTAGTTAATCACTACAATGATTTAGATTTTTTAGATTTTGCCACCGAAGTGGCTAGTTTATTGTGCGCCCCATATCCATCTTGTGGACGGTAGCGCAAGAGCATATGGATACACAAAAGGCCTAGGCACTAGGCCCCAAAGGGGTTAACAATTGTACATTTGGGTTTATATCTACATTTCAATTATCTGTTACAAGCAAATTTAGGAAATTTGCTTATTACAATGGTATCATATTTTCATTAATAAGATATCTTGACATGTCACATAGGTTATTAAAACTGTCTATCTCTATATTCCTCAATAAGTGGACAATTCAGCACATAGTGTTCAAGACAGTGACCATATGCCTGATCACATAATTTGCATTTAGTTTGATCATCATCTGTGTATCTCCCAAACTGTCAGAAGTACTTGTAGCCAAGCTAAGCCTGGCCACTACAACATCAGTCAGTACTTGTAGCCAAGTCTAAGCCTGGCCACTACAACATCAGTCGTCATGTAGCCAAGTTAGCCTGGCCACTACAACATCAGTCAGTCCCAAGTCTAGCCTGCACTACAACATCAGCAGTTTTCATTGAGTTGTCCACATGCCCATCTGTGCTCGCATTATCATGGCAAGATAGACGTTCATGGAATTTGTTATATCTACAGTTTACTTATCTGTTACAAGCAAATTTAGGAAATTTGTTTAGTATAAGTGGTATCATACCTTCACTAATAAGATAACTTGACATGTCACATATGTTATTATACTGTCTATCTCTATATTCCTCAATAAGTGGACAATTCAGCACATAGTGTTCAAGACAGTGACCATATGCCTGATCACATAATTTGCATTTAGTTTGATCATCATCTGTGTGTCTCCCAAACTGCCAGAAGTACTTGTAGCCAAGCCTAAGCCTGCCCACTACAACATCAGTCAGTACTTGTAGCCAAGCCTAAGCCTGGCCACTACAACATCAGTCAGTGTGTTCACATTGCAAGTTGCTCTATAAACATACTTATCTACGTTCATGTTATCATAGTGGGTTATAGATCTACTCAGGCTTCTAACTGCATTCCTATAGCTATAATTTTCATTATTTATTTCTCTATTAATATTATTCCTAATGCTAGACACAGATATACCAAAGTTATATTCTACATTCTCCTTATGGGTGCTCTTTTTGGCTAACATATCAACTTTATCATGAAGGAGTAATCCAATGTGTGACGGAATCCATTACAATGACCTAACCTTAATATCAGTATAATCATTGTGTCACTATTGAGTAAGACCTATCATAAGACTGCCTGAAAAGCCTAGGCATACCTAGGCATATTATTGGCCATCTTGTAATATCTACTTCATAAAATGTATAAATGTATATTACCAGAAATAAAGTTGAATGTTGAATCTGAATTTGAATAACAAATTCCCACTCTAGACAGCATACTCCACCAATATTCAAAAGCCTAAAACTAATCACCATAAAGAACATTCACACTTATTCTTGTGCCTACTACATATATAAAACTTTACTCTCTAATATAAACCCTCCGCTCAAAATTCTCCTCACCAACTTTAATAGGACCCATGACCACAACACAAGACACAGATCACTTTTTGATATACCCCGTGTCCATATCAACCTATGTAAAAATTCTATGCACATAAAGGGCCCCAGAATCTGGAATTCATTACCAGTAAATACTAAGATAACCTTGTCTGAAAATCATTTTAAGACTCTTCTCAAAAACCACCTACTCACCCTAAACTAAATACTCATACTATAAATTACTTTCAAAAATGCTCAATGTTATTTTCCTTAAGATAATCTCAATTTTTACTATAATATTACCATCCTCCTAAACACTTGTTACAATGTAATATCATCATATTGTAATTTGAACAATCAAATATATAACTAGAAAAATCTCAATCAATTTCTCTAATATTAAGTACATAGTCTATAAGTCATTAGATTAAGCTGCCCCTAATGCCATGGCATGCCATTGGCTCTCCTGGCACTTCAATTTATAATTGTAACTACAAAATCTATGTACAATTGCAATGAAATCAAATTTGTTTTATTTGTTTTGTTTGTTTGTTCACTTAACGAAAGCAAAAGACTCGGCAGGCGATGTAACATCCCCCCAATGAAGAGCAGGGGTGCCACTAGCACGTTGAGGGACAACACAGTAAGTGTCAGGGGCCCAAGATTGTTCAACTGCCTCCCAGCATACATCAGGGGCATTACCAACAAACCCTTGGCTGTCTTCAAGGAGGCACTGGACAGGCACCTAAAGTCGGTACTTGATCAGCCGGGCTGTGGTTCGTACGTTGGACTGCGTGCGGCCAGCAGTAACAGCCTGGTTGATCAGGCCTCCAACAGGAGGCTTGGTCACAGACCGGGCCGCGGGGGCGTTGACCCCTGTAATTCTCTCCAGGTAGACTCCAGGTAGACTCCAGGTAACATAATGTTAAACGGATCACTTGTCACAAAACTCACAGAGGGAAAATTCTTAGGAATCCACCTTGACAGTGGCCTCAAATTTCGATTCCCGGCGGGTTGAAACATTTCAACGTGTTTCCTTACACCTGTTGTCATGTTCACCTAGCAGCAAATAGGTACCTGGGGTGTTAGTCGACTGGTGTGGGTCGCATCCTGGGGGACAAGATTAAGGACCCCAATGGAAATAAGACAGACAGTCCTCGATGACGCACTGACTTTCTTGGGTTATCCTGGGTAGCTAACCCTCCGGGGTTAAAAATCCGAAGAAATCTTATCTTTTTATCTTATCATATACAACAAATTTCCAAGAAAGTCTCCAAGACCGTGGGAATACTATCCAAGATACGGTACTATGTTCCACAAGCAGCTCTCCTTACCCTATATCACTCACTCATTTACCCCTACCTCACCTATGGAATCTGCGCATGGGGCTCTACATCAATAACTCATCTCAGACCACTAATAACACAACAAAAGGAAGCAGTTAGAATAATAACAAATTCTCACTCCACGCAATATACTCCACCAATATTCAAAAACCTAAACTTACTCACCATACAAGACATCCATACTTTTTACTGTGCCTATTACATACATAAAACACTAAACTCAAATATTAACCCACCACTCAAACTTCTCCTTACCAACCTTAACAGGACACATGACCATAACACAAGACACAGATCACTCCTCGATGTTCCCCGTGTCCACCTCACACTATGCAAAAACACAATGCACATTAAAGGCCCAAAAATTTAGAATTCATTACCTATGATTACCAAAGAAACTCAGTCTGTACATCAATTCAAAACTCTGCTGCAAAACCACCTACTCACCCAAAACTAAATACACAATACTTAACATTACCTACAAAATTAATAAATCACTTTCTGATGTACTCTTGTACTGCTTGTAACATTCTGATGTACTCTTGTATTCCGTGTAACATTCTGATGTACTCTTGTACTGCTTGTAACATTCTGATGTACTTTTGTACTGCTTGTAACATTCTGATGTACTCTTGTACTCCGTGTAACATTCTGATGTACTCTTGTACTCCTTGTAATATTCTGATGTACTCTTGTACTGCTTGTAACATTCTGATGTACTCTTGTACTGCTTGTAACATTCTGATGTACTCTTGTACTGCTTGTAACATTCTGATGTACTCTTGTACTGCTTGTAACATTCTGATGTACTCTTGTACTCCTTGTAACATTCTGATGTACTCTTGTACTGCTTGTAACATTCTGATGTACTCTTGTACTCTTTGCAACATTCTGATGTACTCTTGTACTGCTTGTAACATTCTGATGTACTCTTGTACTCCTTGTAACATTCTGATGTACTCTTGTACTCCTTGTAACATTCTCATGTACTCCTTGTAACATTCTTATGTACTCCTTGTAACATTATCATGTACTCTTGTACTCCTTGTAACATTATCATGTACTCTTGTACTCCTTGTACTAATTGTAACATTCTCATGTACTCTTGTACTCCTTGTAACATTATCATGTACTCTTGTACTCCTTGTAACATTCTCATGTACTCTTGTACTCATTGTAACATTCTCATGTACTCTTGTACTCCTTGTAACATTCTCATGTACTCTTGTACTCCGTGTAACATTCTGATGTACTCTTGAACTCCTTGTAACATTCTGATGTACTCTTGTACTCTTTGCAACATTTTGATGTACTCTTGTACTGCTTGTAACATTCTGATGTACTCTTGTACTGCTTGTAACATTCTGATGTACTCTTGTACTGCTTCTAACATTCTGATGTACTCTTGTAGTCCTTGTAACATTCTCATGTACTCTTGTAGTCCTTGTAACATTATCATGTACTCTTGTACTCCTTGTAACATTCTGATGTACTCTTGTACTCCTTGTAACATTCTCATGTACTCCTTGTAACATTCTTATGTACTCCTTGTAACATTATCATGTACTCTTGTACTCCTTGTAACATTATCATGTACTCTTGTACTCCTTGTACTAATTGTAACATTCTCATGTACTCTTGTACTCCTTGTAACATTATCATGTACTCTTGTACTCCTTGTAACATTCTCATGTACTCTTGTACTCATTGTAACATTCTCATGTACTCTTGTACTCCTTGTAACATTCTCATGTACTCTTGTACTCCTTGTAACATTCTCATGTACTCTTGTACTCCTTGTAACATTCTCATGTACTCTTGTACTCCTTGTAACATTCTCATGTACTCTTGTACTCCTTGCAACATTCTCATGTACTCTTGTACTCCTTGCAACATTATCATGTACTCTTGTACTCCTTGCAACATCCTCATGTACTCTTGTACTCATTGTAACATTCTCATGTACTCTTGTACTCCTTGTAACATTCTCATGTACTCTTGTACTCCTTGCAACATTCTCATGTACTCTTGTACTCCTTGCAACATTATCATGTACTCTTGTACTCCTTGCAACATCCTCATGTACTCTTGTACTCCTTGTACTAATTGTAACATTCTCATGTACTCTTGTACTCCTTGCAACATCCTCATGTACTCTTGTACTCCTTGTAACATTCTCATGTACTCTTGTACTCCTTGTAACATTCTCATGTACTCTTGTACTCCTTGCAACATTATCATGTACTCTTGTACTCCTTGCAACATCCTCATGTACTCTTGTACTCCTTGTACTAATTGTAACATTATCATGTACTCTTGTACTCCTTGTAACATTATCATGTACTCTTGTACTCCTTGTAACATTATCATGTACTCTTGTACTCCTTGTAACATTATCATGTACTCTTGTACTCCTTGTAACATTCTGATGTACTCTTGTACTCCGTGTAACATTCTGATGTACTCTTGTACTCCTTGCAACATTCTCATGTACTCTTGTACTCCTTGTAACATTCTGATGTACTCTTGTACTCCTTGTAACATTCTGATGTACTCTTGTACTCCTTGTAACATTCTGATGTACTCTTGTACTCCTTGCAACATTCTCATGTACTCTTGTACTCCTTGTAACATTCTCATGTACTCTTGTACTCATTGAAACATTATCATGTACTCTTGTACTCATTGTAACATTATCATGTACTCTTGTACTCCTTGTAACATTCTGATGTACTCTTGTACTCCTTGTAACATTCTGATGTACTCTTGTACTCCTTGTAACATTCTGATGTACTCTTGTACTCATTGTAACATTATCATGTACTCTTGTACTCCTTGCAACATTATCATGTACTCTTGTAGTCCTTGTAACATTCTCATGTACTCTTGTACTCCTTGTAACATTCTGATGTACTCTTGTACTCCTTGTAACATTCTGATGTACTCTTGTACTCCTTGTAACATTCTGATGTACTCTTGTACTCCTTGGTAACATTATCATGTACTCTTGTACTCCTTGCAACATTATCATGTACTCTTGTACTCCTTGCAACATTATCATGTACTCTTGTACTCATTGTAACTCATATAATGATCATATAAACTGTTATTGCAACACAAATAATTGATTTGATTTGTTTGATCTGATTTAATAAATTGCATTACTACAAATAATAAATTATTAAGTTGACATATTATAAAAGTTAATTTTAAGTTTGGCCACAATGCTCTGCAAATTAGGGGCTTTTGGCATGTACACCCCATTCTTATAGCACGGCATCTGACCTAGTAGCACAAGCTAGTCAGGTCCAACTCACACCCACCCGCACCCACTCATATATTTATCTAGCCTATTTTTAAAACTACACAACGTTTTAGCCTCTATAACTGTACTCGGGAGTTTGTTCCACTCATCGACAACTCTATTACCAAACCAATGCTTTCCTATATCCTTCCTGAATCTGAATTTATCCAACTTAAAGCCATTGCTGCGAGTCCTGTCAATACTAGATATTTTTAGCACGCTATTTACATCCCCTTTATTTATTCCTGTTTTCCATTTATACACCTCAATCATATCCCCCCTAATTCTACGCCTTTCTAGAGAGTGCAGATTCAGGGCCCTCAGTCTATCCTCATAGGATTGACAGCGCCCTCAGTCTATCCTCATAGGATTGACAGCGCCCTCAGTCTATCTTCATAGGATTGACAGCGCCCTCAGTCTATCCTCATAGGATTGACAGCGCCCTCAGTCTATCTTCATAGGATTGACAGCGCCCTCAGTCTATCCTCGTAGGATAGACAGGGCCCTCAGTCTATCATCGTAGGACAGACAGGGCCCTCAGTTTATCCTCGTAGGATAGACATGGCCCTCAGTCTGTCCTCATAGGGAAGATTTCTGATACATGGGATCAACTTTGTCATCCTCCTTTGTACGTTTTCCAGAGTATTTATATCCATTCTGTAATACGGTGACCAAAACTGTGCAGCATAATCTAGATGAGGCCTAACCAAGGATATATTTCTGTTTAGTAACATAAAGGAAGAAAGAAAGAAGCATATACCTTTTATACCTGTGATATCAGCCTTGTGACTGATCCATCAACCTTGTGACTGATCCATCAGCCTTGTGACTGATCCATCAGCCTTGTGACTGTTCCATCAGCCTTGTGACTGATCCATCAGTCTTGTGACTGATCTATCAGCCTTGTGACTGATCCATCAGCCTTGTGACTGATCCATCAGCCTTGTGACTGATCCATCAGCCTTGTGACTGATCCATCAGCCTTGTGACTGATCCATCAGCCTTGTGACTGATCCATCAGCCTTGTGACTGATCCATCAGCCTTGTGACTGATCCATCAGCCTTGTGACTGATCCATCAGCCTTGTGACTGATCCATCAACCTTGTGACTGATCTATCAGCCTTGTGACTGATCCATCAGCCTTGTGACTGATCCATCAGCCTTGTGACTGATCCATCAGCCTTGTGACTGATCTATCAGCCTTGTGACTGATCCATCAGCCTTGTGACTGATCCATCAGCCTTGTGACTGATCCATCAGCCTTGTGACTGATCCATCAGCCTTGTGACTGATCCATCAGCCTTGTGACTGATCTATCAGCCTTGTGACTGATCCATCAGCCTTGTGACTGATCCATCAGCCTTGTGACTGATCTATCAGCCTTGTAAATGATCTATCAGCCTGTGACTGATCCATCAGCCTTGTAAGAGATCCATCAGCCTTGTGACTGATCTATCAGCCTTGTGACTGATCCATCAGCCTTGTGACTGATCCATCAGTCTTGTGACTGATCCATCAGCCTTGTGACTGATCTATCAGCCTTGTGACTGATCTATCAGCCTTGTGACTGATCCATCAGCCTTGTGACTGATCCATCAGCCTTGTGACTGATCCATCAGCCTTGTGACTGATCTATCAGTCTTGTGACTGATCCATCAGCCTTGTGACTGATCCATCAGCCTTGTAACTGATCTATCAGCCTGTGACTGATCCATCAGCCTTGTAAGAGATCCATAAGCCTTGTGACTGATCTATCAGCCTTGCGACTGATCCATCAGCCTTGTGACTGATCCATCAGCCTTGTAAGAGATCCATCAGCCTTGTGACTGATCCATCAGCCTTGTGACTGATCTATCAACCTTGTGACTGATCTATCAGCCTTGTGACTGATCCATCAGCCTTGTGGAAGTGTATCAGCCATGTGGAGGGTGTTCCGGGGGGCAACGCCCCCGCGGCACGGTCCATGACCAGGCCTCGTGGTGGATCAGAGACTGATCAACCAGGCTGTTACTGCTGGCCGCACGTAAACCAACGTAGGAACCACAGCCCAGCTGGTCAGGTACTGACTTTATGTGTCTGTCCAGCTCCCTCTTGACAGTCATGGGTTTTGAAGACAACCAGGGGTCTTGAAGACAATCAGGGGTCTTGAAGACAGCCAGGGGTCTTGAAGACAGCCAGGGGTCTTGAAGACAATCAGGGGTCTTAAAGACAATCAGGGTTCTTGAAGACACCCAGGGGTCTTGAAGACACCCAGGGGTCTTGAAGACAATCAGGGGTCTTAAAGACAATCAGGGTTCTTGAAGACACCCAGGGGTCTTGAAGACAATCCCGGGTCTTGAAGACAATCAGGGTTCTTGAAAACAGCCAGGGGTCTTGAAGACAGCCAGGGGTCTTGAAGACAATCAGGGGTCTTGAAGACAATCAGGAGTCTTGAAGACAATAAGGGTTCTTGAAGACAGCAAGGGGTCTTGAAGACAGCCAGGGGTCTATTGGTAATCCCCCTTATGTATGCTAGGAAGCAGTTGAACAGTCTTGGGCCCCGGACACTTATGGTGTTGTCTCTCAGTGTACTCGTGGCGCCCCTGCTTTTCATAGTGGGAATGTTGCATCTAGTGGCGAGTCTTTGGCTTTCATAGGGAGTGATTTCCGTGTGCAAGTTTGGAACTATTCCCTCTGTGGAGAAAATTCTCCAAGAGAGGGGGGGGTATCAGCCCTTTCTGCCCTTTTCAAGGGCCCAGCCCTTTCTGCCCTTAGAAAAGGGCCAGACAGCATGTCTGACTTCCTGATCATCAAACTTAACTGGTAACAACCAAGAAGTCACGTATGCCTGACCAGTTGCAAGGAGTCTATGTTTGAGACATTTAATATAAATGTGACTGCCATAGCAGGAAAGTTAATGAAACTGCTGTTTCCATTTCTACACTTGAACCTCCAATCATGTGCTCCAGTGATCGAAGTATTTAGAGAACACAAGCATTTGAATTGCAAATTGTTGCAGTGTTTTGCAAGTGTTGAAATTGAGCTGTGGTCAGCAAAACCAGGCAAACCGAGCTGCGGGGCGGCGGAGGGCGGGAGATTGAACTTAACAACGAAAGGGAACGGGGCTTACGGCGCGATGATTTGACCTGACAAAGGGACATTAGTCGTACGTCTTCGATCTCCTATTCAATCTCCACTAACGTCGGGAAATCGGATAAGAACTCTGTTCCAGCGTGTTTAGTGTTAATCATAAAATCGCGGTATATTCAGAAGTGTGCACAGCTTCTTGGTACTGCAAAAACACTGAAATTGTTGAACGTAAAGAGACAGTCATGAGTTTGCATCGTCTAACAAGACAGTGACTCTTCATCAGTGTTCTTCAATCAAGACAGTGATCTCCGGGTGTGAATTAAGGGTCCGATACAAATACCCAGGTAAGTCTGCTTAAACCTAGATGTAAACCTACTGCGCAGTTAGGAAAGCATAATTTGTTTTAGGCAGATTTATCATTCACCCGGTGATACGCGGGCGATACGCCCAAAACATGTGAGTGTCCATCACAGTCTTTATTTATGACTGGCGATATGGCATACGCTCCTTTGGGGCAATAATAAAATACTCATGTGTGCATTTATACACCCATACAGCCCTGTGGGGGATGTGACCGTGTGCATCAACTAACAACATCTGAGATGGATGGGGAGTCCTGGATGCATCAACAAGCTAAGTAGTTTAAATAAAGTCCATAACTTGTACCATTCCCCCACACCCTCTAGGATTTTCCAAGTGTATATTATCATGTATTTTTCTCGCCTGCGTTCCAGGGAGTACAAGTCAAGGGACTTCAACCGTTCCCAGTAATTATCATACTTATACATGCAGTGAAAGTTCTCTGTACATTCTCCAGGTCAGCAATTTTGCCAGCCTTGACGGGGGCTGTTAGTGTACAGCAGTATTCCAGCCTAGAGAAAACAAGAAATTTCAAGAGTATCATCATTGTCTTGGCATCATTAGTTTTGAAGGTTCTCATTATCCATCTCATCATTTTCCTAGCAGATGTGGTAGATACATTGTTGTGATCTCTGAAGGTGAGATCCTCTGACATTATCACTCCCAGGTCCTTCACATTAGTTTTCCGCTCTATTATGTGGTTGGAATTTGTTTTATACTGCTTAATTTCCTCAAGTTTTCCATAGCAGAGTGACTGAAATTTGTCTTCATTGAACTTCATATTGCTTTCTGCGGCCCATTTAAAAACTTGGCTGATGTCAGCCTGAAGTCTTGCAGTGTCATCAATGGCTGACACTGTCATGCAGTTTCTGGTATCGTCAGCAAAGGAGGACACAGTGCTGTGGCTTACACCTGTCTGTGTCAGATATGAGGATGAGGAACAGGATGGGGGCGAGTACCTTGCCTTGTGGAACACTGCTTTTCACTGTAGCCGCCATGTGACTGTATCAGCCATGTGACTGTATCAGCCATGTGACTGTATCAGCCATGTGACTGTATCAGCCATGTGACTGTATCAGCCATGTGACTGTATCAGCCATGTGACTGTATCAGCCATGTGACTGTATCAGCCATGTGACTGTATCAGCCATGTGACTGTATCAGCCATGTGACTGTATCAGCCATGTGACTGTATCAGCCATGTGACTGTATCAGCCATGTGACTGTATCAGCCATGTGACTGTATCAGCCATGTGACTGTATCAGCCATGTGACTGTATCAGCCATGTGACTGTATCAGCCATGTGACTGTATCAGCCATGTGACTGTATCAGCCATGTGACTGTATCAGCCATGTGACTGTATCAGCCATGTGGCTGTATCAGCCATGTGACTGTATCAGCCATGTGACTGTATCAGCCATGTGACTGTATCAGCCATGTGACTGTATCAGCCATGTGACTGTATCAGCCATGTGACTGTATCAGCCATGTGACTGTATCAGCCATGTGACTGTATCAGCCATGTGACTGTATCAGCCATGTGACTGTATCAGCCATGTGACTGTATCAGCCATGTGGCTGTATCAGCCATGTGACTGTATCAGCCATGTGACTGTATCAGCCATGTGACTGTATCAGCCATGTGACTGTATCAGCCATGTGACTGTATCAGCCATGTGACAACTGTATCAGCCATGTGGCTGTATCAGCCATGTGACTGTATCAGCCATGTGACTGTATCAGCCATGTGACTGTATCAGCCATGTGACTGTATCAGCCATGTGACTGTATCAGCCATGTGACTGTATCAGCCATGTGGCTGTATCAGCAATGTGACTGTATCAGCCATGTGACTGTATTAGCCATGTGACTGTATCAGCCATGTGACTGTATCAGCCATGTGGCTGTATCAGCAATGTGACTGTATCAGCCATGTGACTGTATCAGCCATGTGACTGTATCAGCCATATGACTGTATCAGCCATGTGACTGTATCAGCCATGTGACTGTATCAGCCATGTGACTGTATCAGCCATGTGACTGTATCAGCCATGTGACTGTATCAGTAATGTGACTGTATCAGCCATGTGACTGTATCAGCCATGTGACTGTATCAGCCATGTGACTGTATCAGCCATGTGACTGTATCAGCCATGTGACTGTATCAGCCATGTGGCTGTATCAGCCATGTGACTGTATTAGTAATGTGACTGTATCAGCCATGTGACTGTATCAGCCATGTGGCTGTATCAGTAATGTGACTGTATCAGCCATGTGACTGTATCAGCCATGTGACTGTATCAGCCATGTGACTGTATCAGCCATGTGACTGTATCAGCCATGTGGCTGTATCAGCCATGTGACTGTATCAGTAATGTGACTGTATCAGCCATGTGACTGTATCAGCCATGTGACTGTATCAGCCATGTGACTGTATCAGCCATGTGGCTGTATCAGCCATGTGGCTGTATCAGCCATGTGGCTGATATATCAAGACTCAGGATTATTATTGTCATTATAGCGTTAAACCCGTATGGGTCACACATCGCGTGGCAGGTTATCAGGTCTGATCCAAGGTGACAGTGGCTCCATTTCCTTGGATCAAGAGCCCTGGAGCAGCCACATCAATATACCACAAATGTAAATTTTCCATCAGCTGATTTCTGTTGTCATGGCAACGCGAGAATGTCAACAAAAAACAGCTGATGGCTGTCCATCGTTGCCAAACCCGCATGGATGAGGTGATGCGGAGGCTCCGATTCCTCGGATCAAGAGCTTTTTTTACAAGGATCAAGGTATACTCACCTAGTTGTGGTTGTAGGGGCCGATTCATAGCTCCTGGCCCCGCCTCTTTACTGGACAACCATGGTGTGTGTATGTACTCACCTAGTTGTGGTTGTAGGGGTCGAGTCACAGCTCCTGTGTGTGTGCGTGTGTTGTGTTTGTGTGTGTGTGTGTGCACGTGTGTGTACTCACCTAGTTGTGTGTGTGTGTTGTGTATGTGTGTGTGCACGTGTTAGTTACCATTTTGTCCTAGGCACATGTCGATTAGACACTAGGCCTGTTGTATGTATGTGTGTGTGTGTGTGTGTGTGTGTAACGAAACACGTAGAAATTTGCCGCGATTGAACCGCCTCCAGTGGTAAGCAAGTTGTGCCACCATGCCATCAGGGCAATGTGTGTGTGTCAGTGTCACGTGATGTGTGATGTGTTGAGTGATGTGTGTATGTGTGTGTGTGTTATGTGTGTGTGTGAGTTAGTACCATTTTATCTAGGCACATGTCTATTAGACATAGCCTTTGTATGTGTGTGTGTGTGTGTGTGTGTGTGTGTGTATGTGTGTGTGTGTGTGTAATGAAACACTTCGAAATGTTTCAGCCCCGCCGGGAATTGAACCCGGGCCCTCCGTGCGTGAAGCAAGAGCTCTAGCCACCATGCCATCGGGGCGTGTGTGTGTGTGTGTGGCCTATTTGCGGTGACCGGGATGGGTGGGTCGAACCTCAGCTCCTGGCCGGAGCCTAGCTCACTCACTCAGCCTAGTGGCTCCCTATCGTACCTATTCTCGAAGCTGTGTATAGAATCTGCTCTGGGTTAAGCGATGCCAGCACCAACAGTGTGATGGATCAGGCCATGAACCAGGAGACCTGGTCTGGTACCGTTCAGTGGGGGGCACTGACCCCCAGAACAGACTGTGTATTGCCAAGGTAATGTATTGTACTGCCCCCAAAACCCCCCCCTGGGGGGTTTGGGGGTTTTTTTGGGGGGGGGGGTTTAAAAGTTCCCCCCCCCGGGGGGGGGGGGGGGTTTTAAAATTTTTTTTAAAAGGGGTTTTGGAAAATTTTTTTTTGGGACCCTTTTTTTTTTGGGGGGTTTTGTGTTGTGTTTTTTTTTGTGTGTTGTGTGTTTTTTAAAAAAAAAATTTTTTCCCCCCGGGTTTTTTGGGGGGGGGGGGGGGGGGTTTTTTTTGGGGGGGGGTTTTTTTGGTTTTGGGGGGGGGGCCCCCCCCCTGGGGAAACCGGGGTCCCCCCCTTGGGGCCCCCTTTTTTTCCGGGTTTTTTAAAAGGGGGGGGGGCCCCCCCCCGGGGGGCCCAAAAAAACCCCCGGGGGGGTCCCCGTTCCCCCCCGGGGGGGGGAAAACCCCTTTTTAAACCCAACAACCCTTTTTAACAACCCGGGGGGGGGGGGGGGGGGGTTACCCCCAAAAAAAAAGGGGGCCCAAAAATTTTAAAAGGGGAAAAGGAGGGGGGGGGGGAAAAAATTTTTTTTTTTTTTAAAAAAAAAAAGAGAGAGGGGGGGGGGGGGGAAAAAAAAAAGTTTAAAAAAAGGGGGGTTTTTCCCCCCGGGGGGTTTTTTGGGGAGAGAGAAGGGAAAAAAAAAAAAAGGGGGGGGGGGGGAAAAAAACCCCCTTTTTTGGAAAAAAAAACAAAAAAAAAAAAAACCCCAAAAAAAAAAAAATTTTTTTGGCCCGGGTTTGGTTTTTTTTTTTTTGGGGGGGCCCAAAAGAGGAAAAGAGGGAAAAGAAACAGAGAGAGGTTTTTTTAAAAAAAAAGAGAAAAAAAGGGGGAGAAAAAAATGGGGAAAAAAAAGCAAAAAAAAAAAAAAAAAAAAATTTTTTTTTTTGGGGGGGGGGAAAAAAAAAAAGGGGGGGGGAAAAAAAAAAGGGGGGGGGGAAAAAAAACCCCCCCAAAAAAAAAAAAAGTTGGAGAGGGTTAAAAGCAGAGAGAGACAGAGAGAGAAGAGACAGGGGGGGGGGGGAAAAAAAAAAAAAAAAA
>WNWK01025869.1:25000-28052 GCA_009830355.1 Cherax destructor
TAAGATGACACGTCTGAGGATCTCTAAGATGACACGTCTGAGGATCTCTAAGATGATTTGTCTGAGGAACTCTAGGATGACATGTCTGAGGATCACTAAGATGACATGTCTGAGGATCTCTAAGATGACATGTCTGAGGATCTCTAAGATGACATGTCTGAGGATCTCTAAGGGGATCAAATTGAAGTGTTGTGTGGCTGTGGTCAGGGTCTTGCTGTAGCCCCGTGTGATCCACTACAAAGCACCTGTGCTACAGTGAGCTGAAGTCAACCAGGGTCACCCTTGTCTCAGGGCCCTGTGTAGTGTACCTTTGCAAATACACACATGGACACTGTTGTCCATCGTGCATATATTGAAGAACTTCGCAATGGTTCTGTATATTTCTTAGTTTTCTGCAAACCATCAGGTCCTTTAGGGCGTGAATGTCGACGTTATATGATGATTCAGGGCAGTGGTGGACCTATATTTTTGTGGCCCTGAAGCTTGGACTGGTATGGGGCACCTTCACAGCCACCAATGGCTAGTCTACATCATACATTAATAACCTTTTAATTATTTTTAACTGCACTATATTATTATTATTTAAAAGTTCTTCTCATACAGTAGACACAAGAACTTGAAGCAATGTAGACTAAAGTCTTTTCTGGGGCCCCTCAGGACAAGTGTTTCCTGACGCGGGTCTAAGTCATGTGATGACCCACAGCTGGAGCTTTTGGTCATCTGACCGAGGCCTTCCACTGGCTTACCACTCCATCACTTTAAAAATGATGGTATTAAGGAGTTAGTGGTAGTGTGTTCGTGCAGTAGTGGTCTGCTGGCTGCTGTTGTTAGGTGGGACTTCGAGCAGAAGTGTGGCAAGTTGGTTGAGCAAGGGCGTCACCCTGACGCTGCTTCCTAGACTTCCTTCGTCGTTGTGGCCGGGGAAGTGACCCTAACCCAAGCTTCACTATCCTCGTAAAACAATTGATAGCATTTAGTAATTTGCTACCTATTCCATACACTGCCCGGAGGGTGTTCTGGGGGGCAACGCCCCCTCGGCCCGCTCCATGACCAGGCCTCGTGGTGGATCAAGGACTGATTAACCAGGCTGTTACTGCTGGTCACACGTAAACCAACGTGGGAACCACAGCCCAGCTGGTCAGGTACTGACTTTATGTGTCTGTCCAGCTCCCTCTTGAAGACAACCAGGGGTCTTGAAGACAGCCAGGGGTCTTGAAGACACCCAGGGATCTTGAAAATACCCAGGGGTCTTGAAGACACCCAGGTGTCTTGAAGACACCCAGGTGTCTTGAAGACAGCCAGGGGTCTTGAAGACAGCCAGGGGTCTTGAATACAGCCAGGGGTCTTGCACACAGCCAGGAGTCTTGAAGACAGCCAGGGGTCTTGAAGACACCCAGGGGTCTTGAAGACAGCTAGGGGACTTGAAGACAACCAGGAGTCTTGAAGACAGCCAGGGGTCTTGAAGACAACCAGGGGTCTTGAAGACAGCCAGGTGTCTTGAAGACACCCAGGGGTCTTGAAGACAGCTAGGGGACTTGAAGACAACCAGGAGTCTTGAAGACAGCCAGGGGTCTTGAAGACAACCAGGGGTCTTGAAGACAGCCAGGTGTCTTGAAGACAGCCAGGGGTCTTGAAGACAGCCAGGGGTCTTGAAGAAAGCCAGGGGCCTTGAAGAAAACCAGGGGTCTTGAAGATAGCCAGGGGTCTTGAAGACAGCCAGGGGTCTTGAAGACAGCCAGGGGTCTTGAAGACAGCCAGGGGTCTTGAAGACATCCAGCGGTCTTGAAGACACTAAGGGGTCTTGAAGACACCCAGGGGTCTTGAAGACATCCAGCGGTCACTTGAAGACACTAAGGGGTCTTGAAGACACCCAGGGGTCTTGAAGACACCCAGAAGTCTATTGGCAATCCCCCTTATGTATGGTGGGAGGCTGTTGAACAGCACTGGGCCCCTGACACTGAGTTTCCTCATGGTGTACCATCTGCCACATTACATGTGTGTTATGTTATCTGCCTCGTTATCGGTCTCTGAGTCAGCTGAACTGATAAGAGGCGATACATCTGGTGTTAGAGTGATAACAGTCCCTCTCTCTCCCTCTTTCTCTCTTCTCATAGAAACATTACCTAGAGTTTACCTGGAGAGGGTTTCGGGGGTCAACGCCCCCACGGCCAGGTCTGAGACCAGGCCTCATGGTGGATCATGGTCTGATCAACCAGGCTGTTACTGCCGGCCGCACGCAAACTGACGTACGAACCACAGCCCGGTTGGTCAGATACTGACTTTAGGTGTCTGTCCAGTGCCTTCTTGAAGACAGCCAGGGGTCTATTGGTAATCCCCCTAATGTATGCTCCGGTACACTATTTTATGAAATCCTTCAATAGTAATAATAATAATAATAATAATAATAATAATAACAAACAACAACAACAACAACAACAACAACAACAACAACAACAACAACAACAATAATAATAATAATAATAATAATAATAATAAATCAACAATAATAATGACAATAATAATAATATCTATAATAACAATAAAGACCGGCACAGACAATGCCTGGGGAGGGGAGATGAGAGGGGAGATGAGAGGGGGGGATGAGAGGGGGACGAGGGAGGGGAGGGAAGGTAATAGGAGGTAACCAGGTTCGATCCCAGGAAAGAGAAGAGCAGACTACACACAACCCCAATCCCTTGATCAAAGCCCTTGCACCCCCTCTTCCCTCCCCGGTCAAACGAATCCCCCAAAAAATTTGGATCAATTCCCCAAAAACAATTCTGACGAACAACCCTTCCTCTCCTAAAAGTCCAATCACTTCGGAATTTTATAAATAAATCCACCCAAACAGTATTAAATAATTCAACAATACCACCACCCACCACACAATACCACCACCCACCACACAATACCACCACCCACCACACAATACCACCACCCACCACACAATACCACCACCCACCACAAAAACCACCACCCACAATACCACCACCCCCCACACAATACCACCACCCACCACTTATACCACCACCCACCACACAATACCACCACC
>WNWK01025870.1:0-28051 GCA_009830355.1 Cherax destructor
ACACCATACTGAATGAGGAGGCTATGGTGAACATACTGAATGAGGGGGAGCTATGGGGACCCTACTGAATGAGGGGAGGCTATGTGACACCACACTGAATGAGGAGGGTATGGTGACACATACTGAATGAGGGGGAGCTATGGTGACACCATACTGAATGAGGGAGGCTATGTGACACCATACTAGAGGGGGGAAGGCTATGATGACACCATACTGAATGAGGGAGGCTATGGTGACACCATACTGAATGGGAGGCCTATGATACCATACTGAATGAGGGGAGGCTATGGTACACATAATGAATGAGGGAGGCTAGGTGCACCAACTGAATGAGGAGGCTAGGGACAATATGAGAGGAGGCTATGTGACACTAATATGAAGGGGAGGCTATGGTGACCCATACTGAATGAGGGAGGCTATGGTGACACCATACTGAATAAGGGAGAGTGACACCATACTGAATGAGAGGAGGCTATGTGACACTAATGATGAGGGAAGGCTATGGTGACACCATAATGAATGAGGTGGTATGCACCATCTGAGTGAGGGAGGCTATGGTGACCATACTGAATGAGGAATGGCTATAGTGACACTATACTGAATGAGGGGGAGGCTATGGTGACACCATACTGTGAGAGGGAGGTATGGTGACACTCATACTGAATGAGGGGAGGCTATGGTGACACCATACTGAATGAAGGGAGGCTATGTGACACCATACTGAATGAGAGGAGGCTATGATGACACCATACTGAATGAGGGAGGCTATATGACACCATACTGAATGAGGAGAGGCTATGTGACACCATACTGAATGAGAGGGCTATGGGTGACACCATACTAATGAGGGTAAGCTATGTGACACCATACTGAGTGAGAGGAGGCTATGGGACACCATACTGAATGAGGGATTAGGCTATAGTGACACCATACTGAATGAGGGGGAGGCAAGTGACACCATACTGAATGAGGGGGCTATGGTGACACCATACTGAATGAGGGGCTATGGTGACACTATTTATGAAGGGGAGGCTATGGTGACACCATACTGAATGAGGGGAGGCTATAGTGACACCATACTGAAGGTGAACTAATGACACCATACTGAAGGGGAGGCTATATGTGACACCTACTGAATGAGGGGAGCTAATGTGACACCATACTGAATGAGGGAGGTATGGTGACACCATACTGAATGAGGGGAGCTAGGTGCCCATACTGAATGAGGGAGGCAGCACACCATGAGGGGTAGGCTATGGTGACACTACTGAATGAGGGGGGGCAATGATGACACCATACTGAGAGAGGGGGAGCTATGTGACACCATACTGAATGAGGGTAGCTATGGTGACAATTAATGGAAGGGAGGCAGGTGACACCATACTGAGTGAGGGGGGAGGTGAACCATAAAGAGGGGGGCAGAACCCATATGGAAGTGAGGGCAGTTGGGACACATACTGATGGGGAGGCTATGGTGACACCATACTGAATGAGGGGAGGCTATGGTGACACCATACTGAATGAGGAGGCTATGGTGACACCTACTGAATGAAGGAGCATGGCACATCGATAGGACTAGACCCAATGAATGAGGGCTGGCACCATACTGAGAGAGTATACACCATATGAATAAGCTATGTGACATACGAGGGAGGCTTGGCGACACCATAATGATGAGGGCTATGGTGACACCATACTGAGGTTTGTGACAATATGAGAGGCATGACACCATATATGAGGAGGCTATGTGACACCATACTGAATGAGGGGCAGGTGACACCATACTGAATGAGGGAGGCTATGGTGACACCATACTGAATGAGGGAGGCTATAATGACAACATACTGAATGAGGAGTAGCTATGGTGACACCATACTGAATGAAGAGGAGGCTATGGTAACACCATACTGAATGAGGAGGAGGCTATGGTAACACCATACTGAATACGAGGAGGCTATAATGACACCATACTGAATGAGAGGAGGCTATGGTGACACCATACTGAATGAGGGGGAGGCTATGGTGACACCATACTGAATGAGTGGAGGCTATGGTGACACCATACTGAATGAGGAGAACGCTATGGTGATATCATACTGAATGAGGGGAGGCTATGGTGACACCATACTGAATGAAGGGAGGCTATGGTGACACCATACTGAATGAGGGGAGGCTATGGTGACACTATAATGAGTGAGGGGAGGCTATAGTGACACCATACTGAATGAGGGAAGGCTATGTTGACACCATACTGAATGAGGGGAGGCTATAGTGACACCATACTGAATGAGGGGAGACTATGGTGACACCATACTGAATGAGGGAGAGGCTATGGTGACACCATACTGAGTGAAAGGGAGGCTGTTGTGACACCATACTGAATGAGGGGAGGCTATGATGACACCATACTGAGTGAGAGGGAGGCTATGGTGACACAATACGGAATAAGGGGAGGCTATGGTGACACCATACTGAATGAGGGGAGGCTATGGTGACACCATACTGAATGAGGGGAAGGGTATGGTGACACCATACTGAATGAGGGGAGGCTATAGTGACACCATACTGAATGAGGGGAGGCTATGATGACACCATACTGAATGAGGGGAGGCTATAGTGACACCATACTGAATGAAGGGGAGGCTATGGTGACACCATCCTGAATGAGGGGAGGCTATGGTGACACCATAATGAATGAGGGAAGGCTATAGTGACACCATACTGAATGATGGGAGGCTATGGTGAAACCATACTGAATGAGGGGGAGGCTATGGTGACACCATACTGAGTGAGGGGGAGACTATGGTGACACCATACAGAATGAGGGGAGGCTATGATGACACCATACTGAGTGAGGGGGAGGCTATGGTGACACCATACTAAATAAGGGGAGGCTATGGTGACACCATACTGAATGAGCGGGAGGCTATGATGACACCATACTGAATGAGGGGGAGGCTATGATGACACCATACTGAATGAGGGGAGGCTATGTTGACACCATACTGTATGAGAAGGAGGCTATGGTGACACCATAATGAATGAAGGGGAGGCTATGGTGACACAATACTGAATGACGTTTAGGCTATGGTGACATCAAACTGAATGAGAGGGAGGCTATGGTGAAACCATATGGCTATGGTGACACCATACTGAATGCGAGGGAGGCTATGGTGACACCATATTGAATGAGGGTAGGCTATGGTGACACCATACTGAATGAGGGGGAGGCTATGGTGACACCATACTGAATGAGGGGGAGGCTATGGTGACACCATACTGAATGAGGGGAGGCTATGGTGACACCATACTGAATGAGGGGAGGCTATGATGACACCATACTGAATGAGGGGGAGGTTATGGTGACACCATACTGAATGAGGGGAAGGCTATGGTGACACCATACTGAATGAGGGGGAGGCTATGATGACACCATACTGTTTGAGGGGAGGCTATGGTGATACCATACTGAATGAGGAGGAGGCTATGGTGACACCATACTGAATGAGGTGAGGCTATGGTGACACCGTACTGAATGAGGGGAGGCTATGGTGACACCATACTGAATGAGGGGGAGGCTATGGTGACACTATACTGAATGAGGGGGAGGCTATGGAAACACCATACTGAATGAGGGGGAGGATATGGTGACACCATACTGAATGCGGGGGAGGCTATGGTGACACCATACTGATTGAGGGGGAGGCTATGGTGACACCATACTGAATGAGGGGGAGGCTATGGTGACACGATACTGAATGAGGTGGAGGATATGGTGACACCATACTGAATGAGGGGGAGGCTATGGTCTCTGGAAAATTCTGATAGCTTTCCTCCCCTCAAGGAAGGTTCCTTGACGCTGGTGAGGGGCTCTTGATCTAGGGAATTGGATCTGTGCTCCGGTTCCCTGAATTAAGCCTGAATAACTTCTTCACCCCCCCCCCACTTACAGGCGCTGCATAATCCTAAGGGTTTAACGCTCGCCCTTGATAATACGAACAATAATAATAACAACAACAACAACAACAACAACAACAACAACAACAACAATAATAATATTAATAACAATAACAATAATAATAATAATAATAATAATAATAATAATAATAATGGTAGTTTTCCTGGGATTTATGTGTAAGAATTGATGGGGATGATAATGATAATACTAGAGGTAGCAACTTGCTTGATTTGGTTCTTGCCAACAAAGAATCACTAATTAATAATCTTGAGGTTAATGAAGAGCTTGGGGAAAGCGATCACAAATCACTTAGCTTTAATATATCATGGAATTACCCAGGTAACTGCAATCAAGTCTCTGTTCCAGACTTTAGTGTTGCCGACTTCATGGGGCTGAGAAATTACCTAGGTGGGCTAAATTGGGATGACCTGACTATGGGTCAGGTAGGTGGTTTTGGTTGCCAATATGACGTTTTTCAGAGCGTAGTTCTCGCTGCCCAGACAACCTTTGTTCCAAGTAGGGAAATTAGATCTAACAAAAATGATCCTAAATGGATGAACAATAGATTAAAACATCTCATTGGTCAAAAGAGAGGCATATTTAGGCGTATCAAAAGAGGGGATGGACAGATAAGAAATCAATATTTTCAATTAAAGAGAGAAATAAAAAAGGAATAAGAAAAGCAAAAAGGGATTATGAGGCTAAGGTCGCAAGGGATTCGAAGACTAACCCAAAGGGTTCTTTCAGGTATACAGAAGTAAGATTAGGGACAAGATAGGCCCACTTAAGAGTAACTCAGGACAAATCACGGACAGTGATAAGGATATGTGGAAATTTTCAATACTTACTTCCTCTCAGTTTTTACTCAGGAAGATACTAGGGAATTCCAGAAATAATAAATTATGTAGAACTGGAAGATAATAGACTATGCTCGATTGGGGTAACTAGTGACATGGTCCTCAGACAAATAGAGAAATTAAAACCTAACAAATCCCCAGGCCCTGATGAACTGTTTGCAAGAGTTTTAAAGGAATGTAAAGAGGAACTTAGCAAACCTTTGGCAAATCTTTTCAATATATCACTACAAACTGGCATAGTGCCAGACAAGTGGAAAAGGGCAAATGTAATACCTATTTACAAGGCAGGTGACAGGTCCTTAGCTTCGAACTATAGACCAATAAGCCTTACCTCCATAGTTGGTAAATTTATGGAATCAATAATTGCCGAGGCAATTCGTAGCCATCTTGAAAAGCATAAATTGATTAATGAATCTCAACACGGTTTTACTAAGGGGCGTTCCTGTCTTACGAATTTACTAACTTTTTTCACTAAGGTGTTTGAGGAGGTAGATCATGGTAATGAATATGATATTGTGTATATGGACTTCAGTAAGGCTTTCGATAAAGTTCCACATCAGAGGCTACTGAGGAAACTTAAGGCACACGGAATAGCAGGAGAAATTTTTTTCCTGGGTAGAGGCATGGTTGACAAATAGGCGGCAGAGAGTTTGCATAAATGGAGAGAAATCAGAATGGGGGCGCGTCTCAAGCGGTGTTCCACAGGGTCAGTTTTGGGCCCCCTGTTGTTTACAATTTACATAAACGACATAGATGAGGGAATAAATAGTAACATAAGTAAATTTGCTGATGACACCAAAATAGGTCGTCCAATTCATTCAAATGAGGACATTAGAGCACTCCAGGATGATTTGAATAGACTGATGCAGTGGTCGGAGAAGTGGCAGATGCAGTTTAATGTAAACAAATGCAAAGTTCTAAATGTTGGGCAGGACAATAACCATGCCACATATAAGCTGAATAATGTAGATCTTATTACTTGTGATTGCGAGAAGGATTTAGGAGTTCTGGTTAGTAGTAATCTGAAGCCAAGACAACAGTGCATAAGTGTTCGCAATAAAGCTAACAGAATCCTTGGCTTCATATCAAGAAGTATAAATAATAGAAGTCCTCAGGTTGTTCTACAACTCTATATATCTTTGGTTAGGCCTCATTTAGATTATGCTGCACAGTTCTGGTCACCGTATTACAGAATGGATATAAATGCACTGGAAAACGTACAAAGGAGGATGACAAAGTTGATCCCATGTATCAGAAATCTTCCCTATGAGGATAGACTGAGGGCCCTGAATCTGCACTCTCTAGAAAGGCGTAGAATTAGGGGGATATGATTGAGGTGTATAAATGGAAAACAGGAATAAATAAAGGGGATGTAAATAGCGTGCTGAAAATATCCAGCCAAGACAGGACTCGCAGCAATGGTTTCAAGTTGGAAAAGTTCAGATTCAGGAAGGATATAGGAAAGCACTGGTTTGGTAATAGAGTTGTGGATGAGTGGAACAAACTCCCGAGTACCGTCATAGATGCTAAGACGTTGTGTAGTTTTAAAAATAGGTTAGATAAATACATGGGTGGGTGTGGATGGGTGTGAATTTGGACCTGACTAGCTTGTATTACCAGGTCAGTAGCTGTACTAATTCCTTAAGTGGAAGTGACCTGACCAGGTGGTCGGCTGACCAGGTGGTCAACTAGACAATTATATGAGTGGGTGCGGTTGGGTGTGAGTTGGTCCTGACTAGCCTGTGCTAGGTCAGATGCAGTGTTCCCTCCTTAAGTGAATGTAACCTGACCTGGCTAGGTCGGGGCTTAAGCCGTTGGAGATTTGGACCTGCCTCGCATGGGCCAGTAGGCCTGCTGCAGTGTTCCTTCTTTCTTATGTTCTTATGTTCTTATCTGAAATTGTGTAGGTGTGTATCATTAGTGACTTTTAAAAGATGTTCTGTGACATGAGAACAAATATTCTCAATTATTTCCTTATATTCTGTAAGGAGTTGAATAAGTGAAGTTAAAATGTAATTTGAGAAAATTAATATTTCAATAATAAAATGTAGTACGCAAGGAAGTGTTATTATATTAATTGAAAAGATGCACTGGTAGACAAAGTGTTGAGGGAAAACAACGAAAATGGCGGAGTTGTACGTGTCGTATCGGGAATTTGTGGAGAATTAATCTCATTTAATCTAAGCCGATGGAATCAGTGTCGGCAAATATTGTGTCCTATATATTAAGTTAATTTAACGTATTTGGGAAGGGTTTAGACACAAAGTGAAACTATCACAATAAGAATGATACGAATGAAAATGTGAGCCATACTGAAATGGGGAATATACATTGCCTTCCACATGTATCATCAAATATGTAATGTACGTCTCCCAGTGTGAATTAAATCTCACTACGGGTAATGTATCTATTTATTGGTCAATAGTATTTACCAGCCTGTTAGGGAGGCGTTACGATATATCATCAGGAGGTGTTGATTCACCGGAAATCTCCCGGCCCGGTCTTTACCAGGGCGACCCGGCCCGGCTCCCGGGACGTGGGAGTAGCAGAGACCTAAGTCTCCCATGGGAGGGGGTACCCTCAGCGGTAGGACCAACTGGTCCCAGGCCTAGCCATATTCGCCCACAAGCAAGGTAGGTGGATAGTTGCTAGGCCCTCTGGTCTGCCACCTTCCCCGCCCCAAGGAAGCTGACAGGAAGGGCAGGCTTGCGAGCCGCAGATGGTAGCAAGCTCCAGCCTTGGCACCTACCCTGCCCTAGAAGGGCTGGGCATGGTGATCGACCGATATATCATCAACCATAATTTGATAAGATAAATTTCCTTTTTTGTAATTGTGTCACTGTAAGCTCAGTGATAGTTCAGGGTATAACCGTTTCTGCTCACGTGACCAGCCGTTGCAACCGTTAGCCCAATGTCAAAGGTCACCCATGTCAAAGGTCAATACTTTGAACGCTATGAGCCCTGCTCGGGCAGTGCCAGTTACCATCCAGACTCAGTGCAGGACAGACACGCAGGCCTATGGCTCTGAGAATACCACCTGTCTAATATACCAAGTTACCATCCCAAACTCGTCTGTTCATTACCCAATCTGCGAAAGAACCTCCACGCAACAAATGGTGGCAGCTCTGGGCGTAGATTTTGAGTATTTTGAGCGGAATTGAGAGAAAGAAGAAGCCGGTGTGAGAGAGTCCGCCGTGGGCGTCAATATCAACCGTCGCCAGCACTCACCTTCCCTCACCCGTGACGTCACCCATCCAAGACTCTTCTGAAGCAGTGTCTCCAGTCTTCTGGCTTCTAATTGCAAGTAAACCTCCGAAGAGTTGATCTGGGTTTTGCAATTAAGCCAAAAAGTAGCCGTTTATGGGATAGAGCCTAAGCCAAGCCTGCAGTCATCCAGTCTGTCTCTTGTCATCCATCCTGCATCTCACTGATGTGTGCAAGTAATAGCATTCAGGTCCACCGTCCAGAGGGCTTAAGCCAGCTTCTTCAGGAAAGCCAGACATACAAGTAAGCCAGTCCCAGCAAAGCCAGTTCCTTGAAGTTTTGTTCCATTCGCTCTGTGCTACCAGTTGGACTATTGTCAGAGTGATATTCATCATTCCAGAGGTTTATTGTGATACAAGCCACCTGGGTTAGTGAGAACAAGTGAGTCAGAGTCGAGGCGTCGTGACGTCATCTACCACCGACCAGCGAGTGAGTCGCCGTGACGTCACGTCACCCAGGGCGCTCACCACTCACGCTGGAGTACTGCCACACCCCCACCACCCACCCACTACTCCTCAAAAGTTCTCACTTGTGAGGCTATTTTCAACCCTTATTGGGTTCCCAGCGTCATTATTTCGGCTCAGGTGCGAGGTGAAGACCCAGGAGAGTGTTTTAGCGCCTGCATTAAGGCCTGGCACTTGAGTCCATCGATGCGCTACTTCTTCAAGAGCCCAGCAGCAGTACAACCTAGGAATCAAATTCTTCTCCTCCATCCTCTATATTCGCCGTTCATTTATCAACAGTAGAGAGACTATTTTATTATAGACATTCGTGTGTGTGAGACATTTAAGCAGTGAATTTTCTTAGTGACATTTAAAGACTTGTATTTTTAGTGTTCTTGAATTTCATTTAAATTCTGTCCATTTGCTCAAGTCATGTCTCCAGTAAAGTCAAGTCGTACTAATGTTTGTTGCAGTCAAGGCAATGATGCTCAAGTAAATTTGACAATAATACTGTGTGTGCTACTATTCAGAGTTATAATGAAAATGAGTCAGTAAACAGTTCTCATAGTCCCTTAATGACTGATAGACAGTCTCTAGCCTTTGAGCAATGTGTTTGTTCTCTCAGCTTGTATCAGAAGATTTGCCAGAGTGATGCGGAATGGAAGTTCAGATTAGTTCTTGTAGATAGTATGTGTTTTATTTGTTAACGTTGCCCAGCGGTCAAGACACTAGTATTGTTTTCACCCTGTCGGAATCCTGCCCCTGCAATATCTTGCATGCAAGATAGCGTTCAGATGCCTAGGTTGGGGGGTACCGGACCGCCTTGGTACTGAGTCTATCCTTGCAAGTGCTAGTTCAAGTAGTAGTTCCTCTCCAGGGGACGCTTTGTTGAAGAAAGACTACTTGAATGAGTTATAGCATCTCTCACTGATGCAAAGAAGCAGAAAGGTTTTTTTTTTGCAGGTTCACTAGAGTGCCAGTTTTTGTCCCTTGTGTTCCAGATAGTGATCTTTTCCCGTTGAAGTAATTCCTTTGCAGAGTAAAGGTGCGAGTATTTTACCTGCAGGGATAGTGAGAGCCGTTCTCCTTTGCTCATACTTTGTGTTATTGAGCCAAATATTTCAGCCGGGGGGGAAAACCACCCACCCACGAGCCCGTTCTTTCCCCTTCCCCGTGGGAAAAGGGATAAAAATCGGGAAACAAAGAAAAAATTTGAAAACCCCCTTTTGAAAAGTTATTGAGGGGGTTTTTTACGATTTCCGGGGACAAAAATTTTTTAAAGTTTACTTCTCCCCCAATTTTTGAGAATTAACAGTATGGTTTGGGGCCCCCCAAAATTTTTTTTCTGTTAATCATTTTCCTTCTTGAAAAATTTTTCCCCAAAAAATTTAGATCACATGAAGACATTGATCGATCGACATATTTTAAATTTTTTTTTTTACCCGGGGGTTTTCTAAAAAAGAGCTCATTTAGTTATTTAACCCCTTTTTATCATGATATATAATATGAAAAGGGAAAAATTTTTCTGTCAATAAGATCTTAAAAGTGGGGTTTTTTGGGGTTCAATTTTGTATTTTTGGGGTTTTTATAGAAAAAACCCCGAGTCTCGCCTGTTGCCCCTTTGGTTTGTAAAAGGATGGGGGGCGACATACGTACCGTACCCGAGGTCACTGTAAGCTCAGTGGGGGTTTTAAAAAGGGGAAAACCCGTTTCTGCTCACGTGACCAGCCGTTGCAACCGTTAGCCCAATGTAAAAAGGGCACCCTTTTCAAAGGTCAATACTTTGAACGCTATGAGCCCTGCTCGGGGCGGGGTTTTTCCATCCAGACTCAGTGCAGGACAGAAAGCGGGCCCCTATGGCTCTGAGAATACCACCTGTCTAATATACCAAACCCCCCAAACTCGTCTGTTCATTCCCCAAACCCAAGAAAAACCCCCCCGCAACAATTGAAACTATGGAATTTTTCCCCAAAATTTTTTGGGGAAATTTTCAAATTTTACATAATAAGATACTAACAAATTATATAAAATTTGTAAACTCAAAAAATTTTTTTTTCCCGAATATATGCAGTCCACAAGAAAATTTAATACAGTTTACTGGGAAGGGGGGGGTGCAGTGATCCCTGTTGCTAAAGTCTCACCTGTCTCCGAGGTATAACTTTCAGTAAGTGTAGTCTTTTTTTTATGTGCCAGAGTTCCCCCCCGTTATGTTTGAAATGTTAACCCCGGATTGTACCTGTAAATTCACCCATAAAATTTTTCACAGGGGGTAATGTTGAGGGAGGCGATGGTTTTAAACAGAATTTTATGGTATTTTAAAGTTGGGGGGGGGCGATGGTGTTACAGCAGAATACATTATGGTAGTAATGTTGAGGGGAGGCGAGGGGTTTTTCAGCAGAATATTTTTTGGTAGTAATGTTGGGGGGGGGCGATGGTGTTGAGTACTTTATGGTAGTAATGTTAGGGAAGGCGATGGTGTTGGGGGAGAATCTTTTTTTGTAATGTTGAGGGGAGGCGAGGGTTTTTTAAAAAGAATACATTATGGTAGAAAGTTGAGGGGGGGATGGTGTTACAGCAGAATACTTTATGGTAGTAATGTTGAGGGAGGCGATGGTGACACCTGTCCCCCGCGTCTTTGACTTGTTTTCCCGGGAAATTTTCCCCCAAAGATCTCTCCTTTTGGGAAATTTAACACAAAATATTCGTCACCGCCCCATATGCATCTGTTGCAATAACAAACTTCCTGATGATGTTTTTCTACAGGTGTGGGTGATGATCTCTCTACAGGTGTGGGTGCTGGTCTGTCTACAGGTGGGTGCGGGGTCTCTACAGGTGTGGGTGCTGGTCTTACAGGTGTGGGTGCTGGTCTCTACAGGTGTGGGTGCTGGTCTCTTTACAGGGGGGGTTGGCCCTTTACAGGGGGGGGTGCTTTCTTTACAGGTGTTTGTGCTGGTCTCTTTACAGGTTTTGGGGTTTTTTATAGGTTGTTCTACTTTTTTTCCCCAAATTGATTCAACTTACCTACTTATATTCATCAATTTCTTCCTCTCTAAAAAAAATTTTAACCATCCTCTGCCTCTGTCTAATCAGATATTTTCAGTTCATTTGGGGGTGGGGTTAGGGTTTCCCCAAAATTTTTTTCCACTGCAGCAACGAACTGAACCCCTTTTTCACAAAAGAAAAAAAAATTTTTCACATTTGTTACTATTAAAAACTAAATGCTACTGAAATCCCCCTTTTTTCTCTGTAACACAAATTTAAACATAATTTTTTGTAATCCCTTTTTCACTTTGTATCCCCGATTAAACACAACGTTACCTAAATCACACTATTAACATAAATGTTTTCTGAACCAGCAAAAATAAAGCTCACCATTCCCGCTGACGTAACCAGATTCAGTAGTCGGCATCGTAGTGATGAGTCGACCATCAGATAGTCGGGGGAAAATGCCCTAGCGGATTGCTGGGATGGACATACCTGAAAACAGTACTGGGGCAAGCAGGGTTCAACGGGGTAGTGAGGAAACCCCCAAAAAAAAACGAGGTAATCGGTTGAGGGGACAGGGTCCAGGGGGGAGCAACTCCCAGTGGAGTTGGGGGGGCACCGACGTTCCGGTAGGGGGACTGGCGAACCGTCCATGAAGGAGGCATAAGGGGGGGTTTGCGGGGGCATCTTTTGGGTTTTTTGGGGGTGAGCAGATGTCTTTTGACGAGCAGGTGATGTCGGGTGGGCACTGCTCACGTCTTGTGACGAGCAGGTGATGTCGGGTGGGCACTGCTCACGTCTTGTGACGAGCAGGTGGGGGCCGGGGGGGACTGCTCATTTTTGTGACGAGCAGGTGATGTCGGGTGGGCACTGCTCATGTCTTTACGAGCAGGTGATTCCGGTGGGCACTGTTCATGTCTTGTGACGACAGGTGATGTTGGGTGGGCACTGTTATGTCTTGTGACGAGCAGGTGTTTTGGGGGGGCACTGCCCATGTCTTGTGACGAGCAGGTGATGTCGGGGGGGCACTGCTCATGTCTTGTGACGAGGGAGGTGATGTCGGGGGGCACCGCCCCGGGGGCTTGTGACGAGCGGGGTTGGGGGGGGGCCCCGTTCATGTCTTGTGACGAGCATATGAATTGGGGCCCCGCTCATGTCTTGTGACGAGCAGGTGATGTTGGGTAAATGCTCATGTCTTGGACGGGGGGGGTGATGTTGGGGGGCATTTAAATGTCTTTAAAGGAAAAAAAAAATTTTTAAAAGGGGCATGCTTTTTTTGGAGGGAGCAGGTGATGCGGGGGGCACCCATTTTTTGTGACGAGCAGGTGATGTCGGGTGGGCACTGCTCATTTTTTTGGACGGGGGGGGTGATGTTGGGGGGAATGCCTTTTTTTGGACGACAGGTGATGTCGGTGGGCACTGCTCATGTTTTAGCGAGCAGGTGATGGTGGGCACTGCTCATGTCTTGTGACGAGGGGAAAAGGGGGGTTTTTTCTCATGTCTTGTGACGAGGGGGGGATGTTTTGAGACGAAGTCGATGTTTTTGAGACGACGAGGTCGGTGATGACTTGTGATAAATTTTTAGTGCTGGGTGGGAAACAAATTTTTGTGATGGGGGGGTGGCGAGACAGAGGGGGAGGTATTAAATAAACTGTGTTTGGGGATCACCTTCTCACCCATCAATAGGCAATGGGAGGTCAGGCCCCCAAAAAAGCATATCTTTTGTAACCCCATCCACAACCTCAAACCGGCTAAGCCTAAAATTTTTTTTAAAAACCCCCGCTCACTATGGGAGGGTTGAGACTTCAATACTTTAAAAAAACCAATAGTTCCAGGCTAAAAAATTTAAAAGTAAATATGTTTTGCATGAAGGCATAAAAAAATTTCCCCATAAAACATATTTCATTAAAAATTTTTTTTTAACCAAGGAATTCTAAATAAGAGAGGTATGCCATCCTGTAAAAAAGATTTATTAATTTATGCTCCATGGGGAAGGATTTTTTTATTCAAAAATCTTTTTTATACAATTTTTTTTGTTTCAGCTTATGTATAAATTTTCAGAATATATTCGAATACTGTTGTGGGAAAAACAAAACTAAGTATATTAACATAATTCTTTTTGCATATGTGGTGCCCCCCAAACCCATACCGATCTCATAAGATTTTTATTTATTATAAATTTTTTTGATTTCTATATTACAGTTTCTTTTTTCATTCAGTGCATAACGTTCCAGAAAATTTTTCAATTTCCTGTTTGATGTTGCAAGACTTTTTTTAACACCATATGTGAAGGTTACGAGATAGGGGAAAAAAAAAACCCCTTTAAAGGGGGGAAGGAGGGGGTTTAAAAGCTAAAAAAGGGGGGAAGGGGGTGGGGGCAGTGATGTGTGTTTAAGGGGGAATTTTTTAAAAATTTTGCAGAAAATTTTGGGGGGAAATTTGGGGGGGTGGGGGCAAAAATATTAGTCAGAGGGCTGAAGAGGGTTTGGGGGGTTTTTCTTTTTAAAAAAGAATAACAAAGTAAAATTTTATTTTGGGGAGCATAAACTGTTGGGGAAGAAGGAAGGGGGGGGGTCAAAAAAAGGGGTTAGGGGGGGAAAAAAGGGGTTTTTTAGGGGCTTAAAATTTTTTGCAAGGGGGGGAAAATTTTTAAAAAAAGGGAATAAAAGGAATTTTTTGGGCCCCGACGAGCTTTTTGGGTGGTAGGGTAAGGGGGAAAGGGATTGGGGGAAAAATTTGGGTTTTCGGATTTTAGCCCCAAAAAAGTACAATCCCTTCTTTAAAAAGAGTTTTAGGATATTGGCACTTTGGGGATGTCTAAACTGTCGTATCTGAGCGCCTCTGCAAAGACAGTGATTATGTGTGAGTGAGGGAAAATGTTGAAGGGAATTTGGGAAATTTTTTTTCTGTCTTTTTTTTTTTTTTGGGGCACCCTGCCTTGGTGGCCCCCCCGTTTGGTGGCCCCCCCCCTTTTGGGGGGCCCCCCGGGGCCCCCTTTGGGGGGCCCCCCCCCCTTTTTAAAAAAAGGCCCCCTGAAAAAATATGTGAAGTTTACCGAGGATAACTCCCCCAAAATCAGACTTATGGAGAAACCTGTTATATTTCTCAACCCCCAGCTAAACATATTTCAAAAAAGGGGGGTACATTTCAGAAGGTGGGGGAAAAAAATTTTGGTTAAATTTTGGGGTATATACATCTTTTTTAAAAGGATTTTTTGAAGGGGGGATTTTTTTATGTGGTTTTTTTTTCTGGTAAGTCATACAACTTTTTTGTCTACTTAAAAATTTACGAGCTTAAAATGCACCACACATGGAAAGTGTTATTATATACTACAACACACACACAAAGTGCAAAGCCCTAAGATTTGGGGAAAGGGGGGAAAAAGACCCCGAGGGGGAGTTTTTTGGGGGCCAAAAATACAAAACCCTTTTTTCAAGGAAAAAAATCTTTTGGGGGGGGGGGGGAAACCAGGCCCTCTTCTGGAAGGGGAAAAACCCCAAAAAATAACTGCCAGCTTATGGGCGCCTAAAACAAAAACCCCCAAAAAAGCATTCCGACATCTTAATAAGGGGAAAAATTCAGGACCCTTTACCGGGGGTTTTTCCCATACTGGAGTATGAAGCACCAGTTTGGAACCACACCCAGCCAAGCACATAAAGAAACTAGAGAAAGCGCAAAGGTTTGCGACAAGACTAGTCCCGGAGCTGGGGGGGGGCCCCCACGAGGAGAGGTTAAGAAAAATCGCCCTTTTACAACCCCGGGGGGACAGGAGAGACGGGGGGGCAGGGAAAAAAACATAAAAATACTGAGGAATTTAAAAAGGTGGACACAGCAACAAGGGGGGGGAAATTAAAGGGGGAGAAAAAAAACCCCCCGGGTGTTGGGGTTTTTCCCCGTAAAAAAATAAGGGAAGGGGAATAGTTTAGGAAGCGATGTAGTGGGGGGGAGGATCCATTTATAGTTTTTAAAAAAGGTATGATAAAGCTCATGGAAGGGGGGAAAAAAGGGGGAAAAGGGTAAGGGGGGCCCGGAGCTATGTATCGGCCCCCGCAACCATAACTAGGTGAGTCAAGGGAAAAAACACAGCCCCGGTGGCCGGGGGGTAAAACCTCGCTTTTTGCACGGAGGGGCCCCGGGTTCATTTCCCCCGGGGGGGGGAAACATTTCGAAGTGTTTCCCCCCAAAAAACACACACACACACACACACACACACACACACACACACACACACACATACAAACAGGCATCGGGTAATCGACTTGTGCCTAGGACAAAAAAATAACTAACACAACACACATGCACAATTAGGTGAGTACACACACACACACATACACACACACACAATACACAAACAGAAGTTAAAAAAAGAAGTACAAATAAAAAACACAGGAAATTTCAATAATATAGTAGAAAATTATCCAATATTCCAAAGGGTTTTTTAAAATTCACCCCCCTAACAAAACCCCCAACTCCATTTCCCCCGAATCAAGATTATCATCATCTCTACATCTCTCACCATCTCAATACTATATTACAATAACCAAATTAAAACCCCCAATCACCAAACTACACATTAAAAACCAGATAGACTGGCAGTACCAAAAAAATTCAAAAACGGGGGGCCTGAAAACAGCTCAAAAGGGGGTCCTTAGTGGAGGTATAACATGTGTAGTGGGTTATAACATGTGTAGTGGAGGTTAACATGTGTAGTGGAAAAAATAACATGTGTAGTGGAGGTATAACATGTGAAAAATTATAACATGTGTAGTGGAGGTATAACATGTGTAGAAAAATTATAACATGTGTAGTGGAGGTATAACATGTATAGTAGAGGTAAAAACATGTGTAGTGGAGGTATAACGTGTATTGTGGGGGAGGTATAACATTTTTTTAAAAATTGGAGGTATAACATGTGTAGTGTAGTGGAGGTATAACATGTGTAGAAAAATTGGGGGGTATAACATGTGTAGTGTATGGAGGTATAACATGTGTAGTGTGGGGAGGTATAACATGTGTAGTGTGGGGGAGGTATAAAATGTGTAGTGTGGTGGAGGTATAAAATGTGTAGTGGGGGTATAACATTTTAGTGGAGGTAAAAAACTGATTGTGGGGAGGAAAAACATGGTTTTGGGAAAAGGGGAGGTATAAATTTTATTGTAGTGGAGGTATAACATGTGTGGTGGAGGATAACAATGTGGGGAGGATAACATGTGTAGTGGAGGTATAACATGTGTAGTGGAGGTATAACATGTGTGGGTGGAGGTATAACATGTGTAGTGGAGGTATAACATGTGTAGTGGAGGTATAACGTGTATTGTGGGAGGTATAAAATTTTTTTAGTGGAGGTATAACATGTGTTTTAAAAATTGGAGGTATAACATGAAAAATTGGGGGGGTATAACATATGGGGGAGGAAAACATGTGTAGTGGGGTATAACATGTGTAGTGGAGGTATAACATGTGTAGTGGAGGTATAACATGTGTAGTGGAGGTATAACATGGGGTAGTGGAGGTATAACATGTGTAGGGGGGGTTTGGGGGCCCTTTAGGGGGGGTTTAAAACATGTGTAGTGGAGGTATAACATGTGTAGTGGAGGTATAAAGGTGTAGTGGAGGTATAACATGTGTAGGGGGGGGTATAACATGTGTAGTGGAGGTATAACATGTGTAGTGGAGGTATAACGTGTATTGTAGTGGAGGTATAAATTGTATTGTGGGGTATAACTTTTTATTGTAGTGGAGGTATAACATGTGTAGTGGAGGTATAACATATGTGGGGGAAAATTTTATAACATTTTAGTGGGGGTATAACTTTTTAGTGGAGGTATAACATGTGTAGTGGAGGTATAACATGTGTAGGGGGGTATAACATTTTTGGAGGTATAACATGTGTAGTGGAGGTATAACATGTGTAGGGGGTTTTTAAACTTTTTAGTGGAGGTAAAAACATGTGTAGTGGAGGTATAACATGTGTAGTGGAGGTATAACAAGTGTATTGTAGTGGAGGTATAACATGTATAGTATAGGGTAACGGGGGGAAAAACCCCGCCCTGGTATAATAGAAGCTGGTCCAAAAAGAGCCCCCCAAAGAAATCCATCTTCTGCGGCTAATGCCCCCTGTACTTTAAGGTCGTTCAGGACTATCCCTCCCCCCCCAAAAAAACTCTCTAAATCACAATCCAAGCTTCGTCTTAAAACCAAACATGATACCTTAATCTGTATTGATGATTTAGCCCCACAGCACACTCTTTTCACAAATTATTTATGTTGATTCTGTTCACAAATCCACTTGAACTGAGGTTGTTTTTGTAAGAGTTATGAGTCGCATAAAGAAATTGGGGGACGCATCAATAACTGGGCCTCTACCCATCGTTGAACTGTTTGCCATACCCCTTTTTTCTCAATTGCGTCAAAGTTGATATTTTAATTGCAATTGAATCTTTATCCCCCTTTTAAATGCCCCCAAACCCCCAAATATCAATTGGGAGTTTTTTAATTGGAACCCCAGGTATGGTGGACCCGAGAAAGTGGGGCATTTTTCTGTCGATTTCCCCCCCCCATTTTCTTTTTGTAATAGTGGGGTCTGGTGGAGGATGGTTGTAGGGAAACACTGCATACTGTTATGTGGAGGCGTTATTATTGGTAGTCAGGGGGGCCCCCCAAACCCTTTTTTTGCCCAAGGGTTTTCCAAGGGGGAAAAAAAGAGGGGGGACTCTGCCCCCCCGGCCTACGGATCTGGTCTTTGAGTATTCCTTACATCCTCTGCATTACTAGTGTGCTAATGTATCGAGATAAAAAGGGGGCTGTGACTATATTTGAATTGCCTGGCAATTCTTAAAAAATCAAGGACCATCTGGCTAATCTTCCAGTTGGTTGTTTATTCTGAAATAGATTGATAGAATGTGATCTGTCCCCAAAAAAAAGGATACTGGTATATGTTTTAGAAGTGTTTTAAAGACCCGATTATTGCTAACCTTCTTTTTAGTTAATGTATAATTTTTTTTTAGCCTTTTGGAAAAAAAAGGGGCCCCCAAAGGGAAAATGGGTTGTACTTGCGATCATCTTCTGAGCAAACAAATTAGCCAAATAAATTTTGATCTGTTAAAGGTTTTAAAAAATTTTTAAAATTTTAAAAAAGAAGCAGAAGTTTCAGGGGGGAAAATTAGTTTTTTTTAAAATTTGGAATGCTTTTTTGGGGAAAGGGTTTAAAGAAAAAAGGGCCCTTTTTAAAACGTTTAAAAGGGGAAAAATTTTAAAAAAAAGGGGTTTAAAATCCCCAGCCCAAAGGTTTTTTTAAACCCTTAACAGTTTTTTGGGGGGGAAAATTTTGGGGAATAGTTACTTTTTTTTGGGTTTTCGAAACCCCCAAGGAGTAACTACATTCCCAAAAATTTTATTTTTGGGTTTTTGGGAAAAAATTTACATTTAGACATTTTTTTTCTTTAAATTGGCTTTTTCCCCGGCTTATCAATCACCAACTCAAGTCTTTTGAGGTGAGTCTCCACTCTTCTATAATGATTAGTCATCAAAAGGGACAAAAAAAGGGGGACATTACCTATGAAGTTCTAAAAATTATCATAAACCCCAAAATGCGATAGGTGGTTAACATAATCAGAAAGCCATCCTGGGGGAGATGATAATGCCCCGTTGGAGTGGACGGGGGTTAAAGTTTTTTTTTATGAAGGGGGGCTTAAAACCCTTGTAATAATAATAAAAAAAATATCTTTATTTACTCCCTTTTTAAAAGGTAAAAGGCCCAGCGGAAACAATGACTTTTTAATAAAAACCCCCCTTTTTTGCTGAGCATTTAAATTAGGTCATTTTTTGTCCCAGGTGCAACAACCCGCCCATTTTAAAAAACCCATTTTACTGATGGGTGAACAGGGAAAAACGGGTTTCCCGGAAACCGTCCCTAATGTTTTCCACCCTACTAAATTCGACCTCAGGTCCGGGTTTTTGAGTTGAGGGCCCCTTTTGGCTAGGGAACATTTTCCCCAAGGGGTCGAAAATACTTTGTTATCTCCGATATTGGGGAAAAAGGGCACCAAGTAAAGGGGGGGGAAACGATCGGGTTTGTTTCGCATTCAACTTCCAAAGTCAGTCCCAGGCGCCAAAAACTGTCCTTTTTTTTTAGGTACTAGGATGAAGGGCGTTCCCTTTGGGAAAAAATTTTTTATTTTTTACATTTTACGGATCTTATTGACTAATTTTCTGGGACAGAAAACCTTGGGCTTTTTACAAGGCCCTCAGATTTTTCCCCGGGTTTTTTTGGGAAAAAAAAGGGGGTAAGTTAAAACCCATCTTTTCATAGGTAAAACAACGTTTTTTTCTAGGGTTTTCCAACAGTTTTAACAAACTAATTTTTTAAAAAAGTTTAGACCCTTTTTCCCCTTTTGGGGAAAGGGGGGGAAACTTCCCTTTAAAAAAGCCCCACCCACTGGGGGGGACAACTCATCCCTATCAGAACAGTAGATAATGAACAAGGTCAACGAAGGTGTTCGCTCTGGTCGGGCACTCTTACCAGAGGTATTTTCAATGAAAGATGGATCTTTTCTCTTACAATAAAAGGACGGCTCGACAAAAAAACCCTTTAAACCCTTTCAAGAATCACTATCAAGTAGGACATTTCCCATCTGGCGGGGATGACTAAGCATTAGTGGTGCACTAATCTTTTTAAAAAAAGGGGCCCCCCGTGGGAAACTATTTTAACAGTAGCCTTGTGGGGGTAGTCTCGCACCCAAGGTTGTCTGAGGTTTCTGACACCTGTGTCGACTGTCACTATCCAGCGTCCCGGGGGGGGGACTGGATTACACCAGAGTCCGTGAACACATGGGGGCCTGGGAAAGCTTTTAATGGACCCCTGTTTGAAGGGGAAGCACATGCAAGCAAAAAGGTGAGTCGTCATCAAAAGGGGAAAAACCGTACCCCCAAAATTGTCTTCGACAAAAACGGAAGCAACGTCATCAGCGACGCACTCTTCCCCGCTGCGGGAAAACGTCAAATTCAACAAGGATGGATACCCGCCCTCACTTTTTCCAGCGGATGTTTTTAATTGGGCGCTCGGGTTTTTTCCCCCCCCGGAAAAATTTTAAAAAGGGGCCCGGGGTTTCGGGGAAACCCCCCCCCTACGACCCGGGGGGGGGGACCAAAGGGGGAAGGATCCGTAATCATCTCCTTTTGGGCGATGCCCCAGATGGGGTGGCCTTTTTCGAAATGTACAGTACGGATAGTGGTTTGAAGGCTCCTTTCGTCCCTTTTCATTTTTAATCCCGTACAATTCCTGTTTTTTCAATTTAACAAGTCCCCCCCATGATTGCTCATTTCCAAAAACCCTTCAAAGGGGGGGATTTTCTCCAAGAGAAAACCCCCCCTTCAACCCCCCCGCCTTTCCCCTTTTTTTTCTGCTGTCTGTTCTGCTGCTGCCCCTGTTGCTGCTGCTGCCTGTTTCCCTGCCCCAAAATGGCTGCTGCCCTGCTCTTTGTTGCTGCCCTTTTTGGGTTTTCCCCTGTTGCCCCCGTTGCTGCTGCCCTTACTGTTGCTGCTGCTGTTGCTGCTGCCTGTTTTTTCCCCTGCTGCCCTGTTGCCCCTGCTGTTACTGGTCCTGCTGTTGTTTCTGCTTGGGGTGCTTTCTCCCCTTTTTGCCCCTGTACTTTGCCCCTGCTGTTTCCCTGCCCTGCTGTTCCCCTGTTGCCCCCGCTTTCTTTTGCTGCCGCCTGTTCTGGCTGTTTTTTTGGCTGCCTGTTGTTGCTGCCCCCACTGCCCCTGTTTTACTGTTCCCTTCCCCCTTGTTTCCCCCGCGGCTGCTGCTGTTGCTGCTTTGCTCTGCTTTACTGTTCTGCTGTGCTTTTTCTGCTGTTTCCTTTCTCTTTATGTTGCCCCTGTTTTACTGTTGCTGCTCTGCTGTTGTTGCCTGCGGCTGCCCCTGTTGCTCTGTTCTCCCCTTCCGCCCCTGGGTTTTTTGCTCCCTCCCCCTGTTGCTCCCGGCCCCTGCTGTTGGCTGTTTCCCCTGTTGTTTGTTGCCCTGTTTGCTGCTGCCCTGTTTTTGCTCTGCTGTTACTTTTGCCCCCGTTTTACTTTGCTGCTGCTGCTGTTGTTGCCCCTGCCTGCCTTTGCTGTTCCCGCTGCTTTTCTTTTGCCCACTCTCTGTTACTTTTCCCGCTGCTGTTGCTGCTGCTGTTACTGTTATTGCTGCTCTGTGAAACTAGAAACTGACTCAAAAATTTCTTTCCCCTGATAACCTAAAACACAGATGATAAACAAAAATGTCTCTTGGATCTTTACTGGGGAAACCGGGGCCCCTAGTCCAATACAAAGAAGAATGGTGTCAAAAGGGGGTTTGAGGTTCAGCCCCCCCAAAATAGAGTCAAATGTTTCATCAATAAAGATACCCAAGTCTTGCATTCATCTCCCCTTTTTTACCCCTTTTTTCGTAAAGGGCCAAGGGAAATAAGGGGAAATTTTTTTTAGGCGAGTTTCGCTCTCCTTTTACCTAACATATTGTCGGTAATTCTATCAACATTAATACATTCCCACCTCTGGCTAGGTCACCTCCTGTGTTGTTATCACCTGGTATAATGACCTCCTGTGTTAGTTCACCACCTGGCATGGCCTCCTGTGTTAGTTCACCACCTGGCATGATGCCCCTTTTTGCCCCCCACCTGGTATGATGACCTCCTTGTTAAATTCCCCCTGGCAAGACCCCCCTGTGTTTGTTTTACCTGGATAAGACCTCCTTGTTGCCCACCGGGATAATGACCCCCCCGTTTAGTTCATCATCTGGTATTGACCCCCTGTTTAGTTCACCACCTGTAAGACCTCCTGTTTAGTTCAAACCTGGCTTTTTCCCCCTGTGTTAGTTCACCACCTGGTATGATGACCTCCCGTGTTTTTTTTACCACCTGGCATAATGACCTCCTGTGTTAGTTCATCACCGGGGTTTTAAAAAAACCCCCCTGTTAGTTCACCACCCCCACTAATGACCTCCTGTGTTAGTTCCCCCCATGATGACCCTTTTTTAGTTCCCCCCCGGTATGATGACCTCCCGGTTAGTTCACCACCTGGCATAATGACCTCCTTTTGTTAGTTCATCACCCGGAAAAAGACCTCCTGTGTTAGTTCACCACCTGGCATAATGACCTCCTGTGTTAGTTCATCATCTGGTATAAAGACCTCCTGTGTTGTTTTTCCCCCTGGTATTGACCTCCCGTGTTTTTTTTACCACCTGGCATAATGACCTCCCGTTTGTTCACCACCTTTTAAACATCCTTTTTTGTTCCCCCCTGGCAAAAAAAACCCAATGTGTTGTTCCCCCTGGTTAAGACCTCCTGTGTTGGGGTTTACCACCCGGAAAGCCTCCTGTTTAGTTCACCACCTGGTATAATGGCATCCTGTGTTAGTTCACCACCTGGGTTTACCTAATGTGTTAGTTCACCACCTGGTATAATAACCCCGTTAGTTCACCACCTGGCATAATGACCTCCTGTGTTGTTCACCACCTGGCATAATGACCTCCTGTGTTAGTTCATCACCTAGTATAAAACCCCCCGTGTTAGTTCACCACCTGGCATAATGACCTCCCGGGGTTTTTTTACCAACTGGTAAAATGACCTCCCGTGTTAGTTTTACCTGGTATAATGACCTGTGTTAGTTCCCCCTTTTAAAGACCTCCTGTGTTAGTTCACCACCTGTTATAATGACCTCCTTGTGTTAGTTCCCCCTGGTATAATGACCTCTTTGGGGTTTTTTTTATCACCGGGGGTCCTGTGTTAGTTCACCACCTGGTATAATGGCCTCCTGTTTAGTTCACCACCTGGTATAATGGCCCCCCTGTGTTAGTTCAGCACCTTTGGGGGCCCCCGTGTAGTTCACCACCTTTAAATGACCTCCTGTGTTGTTCATCACCTGGTATAATGACCTCCCCGTGTTAGTTCACCACCTAGTAAAAACCTCCCCGTGTTCACCACCTGGTATAATGGCCTCCTGTGTTGTTCACCACCTGGTATAATGGCCCCCTTTTTTTCACCACCTGGTATAATGACCTCCTGTGTTAGTTCATCACCTGGTATAATGACATGTGTTAGTTCAACACCTGGTATAATGACCTCCTTTTTGTTCTCACCCCGGGATAATGACCTGGAGTTCAACCCTGGTATTACCTCCTTGTTTGTTCACCACCGATATATTGACCTCCTTTGGGAGTTTACCCCTGGGATAATGACCTGTGTTAGTTCACCACCTGGTATAATGACCTCCTGTGGTAGTTCAACCCCCGGAAAATGACCTCCTGTGTTAGTTCATCACCTGGAAAAATGGCCTCCTGTGTTGTTCACCATCTGGTATAATGACCCCCAAAAGTTTTTTACCACCCGGCATAATAACCTCCTGTGTTATTCACCACCTGGGAAAAGACATCCTGTTTATTTCACCTGGTAAATGGCCTCCTGTGTTGTTCATCACCTGGTATAATGACCTTTGGTTTTTTTTTATCACCCGGTTAATGACCTCCTGTGTTGTTCCCACCTGGATTGACCCTTTTTTTAGTTCATCACCTGGTAAAATGGCCTCCTGTGTTAGTTCATCACCTGGTATAATGACCTGTATTAGATTACCCGGTATAATGACCCCCCTGTGTTAGTTCATCACCTGGTATAAGCCTCCTGTGTTGTTCTCACCTGGTATAATCCTTTTTAGTTCATCACCTGGAAAAAGGGCCCCCCTGTGTTAGTTCACCACCTGGTATAATGACCTTAGTGTTGGGGTTTACCACCTGGTATAATGACCCCTGTGTTAGTTCATCACCTGGTATAATGACCTCCTGTGTTAGTTCATCACCCGGAAAAAAAACCCCCTTTTTTTCATCACCTGGTATTGGCCTCATGTGTTAGTTCACCACCTGTTTTTAATGACCCAGTGTTAGTTCACCACCTGGTATAATGACCTCCCGTGTTAGTTCACCAACTGGTATAATTCCCCCTGTGTTAGTTCACCACCTGGTATAATGGCCCCCCCGTGTTAGTTCACCACCTGGTATAATGACCTCCAGTGTTAGTTCACCACCTGGTATAATGACCTCCTGTGTTAGTACACCACCGGGAAAATTTTACCCCCGATTTAGTTCCTCTGGTTTTAACCCCCCTGTGTTAGTTCACCTGGTATAATGATTTCCCCGTGTTATTCACCACCTGGTATAAACCTCCTGTGTTTTCATCACCTGTTATAAGGGCCCCCTGTGTTAGTTCATCACCTGTTATAATGCCCCCTGTGTTAGTTGCCACCTGGTATAAGGGGTTTTTTAATTCACCAGGGATAAGGGGCCCCCTGTTTGTTCACCATGGTATAAGCCCCCCGTGTTGTTCACCACCTGGTATAATGACCTCCTGTGTTAGTTCACCAACTGGGTATAAGGGATCTCCTGTGTTAGTTCACTACTTGGTATAATGACCTCCTGTGTTAGTTCACCAACGATATAATGACCTCCTGTTTAGTTCACCACCTGGCATAATGACCCCCCGGGGGGTTCACCACCTGGAAAAGGCCCCCCGTGTTGTTCACCACCTGGTATAATGACCCCCCGTGTTAGTTCACCACCGGTATAATGACCTCCTGTGTTAGTACACCACCTGGTATAATGACCTCCTGTGTTGTTCACAACGGGGATAATGACCTCCTGTGTTGTTCACAAAGGGTTTAAAAACCTCCGGGGGTTATTCCCCCCTGGTTAAGGGGCCTCCTGTGTTAGTTCACCACCTGGTATAATGCCCCCGTGTTAGTACACCACCTGGTATAATGACCTGTGTTAGTTCACCACTTGGTATAAGCCGGGTTTAGTTCCCCAAACCCGGTAAATGACCTCCTGTGTTAGTTCCCACCTGGTATAATGACCTCCTGTGTTGTTCACCCCCCGGATAAACCCCCTTAGTTCACCACTTTGGTTTTAAAAAGACCCCCCGTGTTGTTCCCCGGGTTTTAAAGACCTCATGTGTTAGTTCACCCCTGGTATAATGACCTCCTTTTTTTTGTTCACCACCTGGATTGACCTCCGGGTTTTTGTTCACCACCTTGTATAATGACCTCCTGTGTTGGTTCACCACCTGTTATAATGTCTGTATTGTTCACCCTTGGTATATGACCTGTGTTAGTTCACCCCCCGGCATAATGACCTCCTGTGTTACTTCCCCGGTATAATGACCTCCTGTGTTAGTTCACCTGGTATAATGACCTCCTGTGTTAGTTCACCTGGAAATGACCTGTGTTACTTCCCCCGGTATAATGACTTCCTGGTTATTCCCCCATTAATGACCCCCCTTTTTGTTCACCTGGTATAATGACCCCCCGTGTTACTTCCCTGGTATAATGACCCCCCTGTGTTAGTTCGCCTGGTATAATGACCTCCGGTGTTATTCACCTTTTGACCCCCTTTGGGTTATTTAAACCCCTAATAATGGCTGTTTGTTCAGGGGGAAAATGACTTGTGTTACTTCACCTGGATAATGCCCCCCTGTGTTAGTTCACCTGGTATAATGACCTTTTTTTTTTCAACTGGTAAAAAATGACTTGTGTTACTTCACCTAGTATAATGACGTTTTTACTTCACTTGGTATAATGACCTGTATTACTTCACCTGGTATAATGACATACTGTGGTCCTAGGTAAAAGGGGGGACATCTCGGGTGGTCTGGTAAAAAAAAATTTTCCTTTTCCACGGCGATGGCCTGGGTTCGTTTCCCCGCCAGGGGGAAACATTGGGCGTTTTTTCTTTAAAATGTTGTCTATGTTCCCCATCATAAAATGGGTACCTGGGTTAGTCGACTGGTTAGTCGCATCCCAGGACACTACCCAATCTGCCCGAAATGCTCAGCATAACAAGGGGGGTTTTTATATAGTAGTATTTACTGTTTCAGCTAGGCCCGTATAATGTTTTCTTTTAAATAAAGATATTATTATTATTATATTAACTGCTTATGTTCTTTTTTTTAGTGATACCTGAATTACAGTGGGGGGGGGATCATCTCCACTGAGTTGGGGAAAAAATCAGTGAAAGTCTCTGTTTTTTCCCCCCGTTCGTTTTGGATCCTCGGTCCTTTACATTACTTTTTCCAGGACTGAAACCCCCGCAAAAACCGTTCCCCCAGTGAACAACCCCCCCAAAAGGGGGGCCATGGCAACATCATGCAACATGCTGTCTGCCATGAGCCTAACACCACGCCATAACTTCTGCCATGAACTGAACACCACTCAAAATGCTGTCTGCCATGAGTGAACATCATCAACATAGCTGTCTGCCTGAGCCTGAACACCACTGCAACATAACCTACCATGAGGCTGCCCCCGCAACATAATTTCCCTGAGACTGAACATCCTCAACATATGTCTGCCCTGAGACTGAACACCACTGAACATAACTGTCTCCATGACCTGCACCACTGCAACAAACTTCTGCGAGTGAACACCCTGCAACTGCTTCTGTCATGATGAACACCACTGCCCTTGTTGCTGAACGCACCACTAAATAACTGTCTGCCTAGACTAACCCACTGCAACATAACTCTGCCATGAGACTGAACACAACTAAAAAACTGTCTGCCAGAGACTGAACACAACTCAACATAACTGTCTGCAATGAGATGAACACCACTGCAACAAACTGCAGGACTGAACACCATAACTAATTCTTTGGACTGACCACCACTAAAAAAAAACTGTCGCCATGGACTGGGCTCCCCCAAATTGTCTGCCATGATAATGAACACCACTGCAACATAACTGTCGCCGAGAATGAACACCACTTCAAAATCTGCCCCATGAGACTGAACACCACTGCAACAAATATCGCCAGAGACTGAACACCACTGCAACATAACTGCCTGAGACTGAACACTACTCCATAACTTTTGCCTGAGACTGAACACCCGCAACAAACGCCATGAGACTGAACACCACTGCAACATAACTGTCTGCCGAGACTGAAACCCCTGCAACATAACTGTCTACCCGAGCCTGAACACCACTCAACATAACCCCGGGGCTGGAAACCCTGCAACATAACTTCTAACATGAGACTGAACACCACTACAACATAACTGTCTGCCCTGGACGAACCCCTGCAACATTTCTCCTGAGCCTGAACACCCTAAACAAACTTTTGCCATAGACTGAACACCACTGCCTCTGTCTGCCATGAGACTGAACACCACACAACATAACTGTCGCCATGGGGCTGAACACCACTGCAACATAACTGTCTGCCATGGACTGAACACCACTGACATAACTGTCTGCCATGAGACTGAACACCACTACAACATAACTGTCTGCCATGGGCTGAACACCACTGCAACATCTATCTGCTATGGACTAACACCACTGCAAAAAACTGCCATGAGACTGAACACTACTAACTTGTCTGCCATGAGACTGAACACCCTGCAACATAACTGCCATGAGACTGAACACCACTGCAACATAACTGTCTGCCATGAGACTGAACACCACTGCAAACATAACTGTCTCCTGGCCTGAACACCACTACAACATTGTCTGCCATG
>WNWK01025871.1:0-28051 GCA_009830355.1 Cherax destructor
TTCCCTCAATTCTTGTTGTGGTTCTGTCATTTTGCCCCACACCATTGTCCAACGGAATTTCCAGACATGTGGTGATGACATTTCGAGCAGCTGAGCTCCAAGAACTCCCTATCCTTAAAGTTGACACTTTTGTCCTCCCTGCCAATAAGCGAAGACGTTATCCTTGCAATATAGGCTCGTTTAACGTTTGACTGCCAAGAACTGCCACCTTCGGTCTACATTGCAGGTCAACGTTTACAAGTTCGAAAGGTGACCCTACACCGCAGCAGTGTAGAAACTGCTGGCATTTTGGTCATCCAGCAAAATATTGCAGGTCCATGGCCGAATGCCCAGTCTGTGGTGCTGACGACCATGCCAGTTCTTCTTGTACTCTACCTCCTCTTGCCTTAACTGTCATGAGGCACATCCTTCGTATTCTCGCCGTTGTCAGGTTTACCTGAATGAGCGGGAAATCCGTTGTCTCAAAGAGGCGGAAGGCTTCTCATATGCTATGGCTGTCTCTCATCTTCGCCTTCAAGGGAAACTTCCCCGTATTTCCTATTCTCGCATTGCTAAACGTCGCCCCGCTTCTGGGGTCCCAACTTCCACGGCTTCCTCTGTGGTTGCCTCATCCTCAGTCACCCATGTCTCGAAACCTTTTGATGTTCTTGGCTCCGAGGTCCCTACCTCGGCTTCCCATACTTATAATAATAATAATAATAATAATAATAATATTTTTATTTCAATGCATGTTACAAGTGTACATTGTTATTGGTAGTTACAATTATAACACTGTAATGCAAGGAGAGCCACTGGCATGCATGGCATTAGGGGCAGCTTATTCTAAAGACTTATTCACTAAAGACTTAATGCTAGAGAAATTGATTGAGTTTATTCTAGTTCTGTATTATTTAAAATTTCAATCTGATTATACATACAATAAAAAGACAATACAAGAGAAATTGGTTGAGTTTTGTTTAGTTGTATATTTTAATTCAAGTTACAATATGTTGATGCATTACTAGTATAATAACAATACTAGAAAATTTATTGAGTTTCTTCTAGTTATATATTTTATTTCTATTTAACAAAATGATGATACTATAATATTTAAATGAACAATATGATGATATGATATTGCAACAAGTGTTAAGGAGGATGACATATAAATTGAGATTATCTTAAGTAAAATAACATTGGGTTTGAAAGTTTGTTACAGTATGAGTATTTAGTATAGTGTGAGTAGGTGATTTTTGAGAAGAGTCTTGAATTGATTTTCGTACAAGGTTAACTTAATATTTACTGGTAATGAATTCCAGATTCTGGGGCCCTTTATGTGCATAGAATTTTTACATTGGTTAGTATGGACTCGGGGTATGTCAAATAGTGATCTGTGTCTTGTGTCATGGTCGTGGGACCTATTAAAGTTGTTGAGGAGAATTTTGAGCGGAGGGTTGATATTAGCATGTAGAGTTTTATGTATGTAGATGGCACATGAATAGGTGTGAATATTTTTATGGTGAGTAGTTTTAATGTTCTGAATATAGGTGGAGTATGTTGTCTAGAGTGGGAATTTGTTATCATCCTGACTGCAGCCTTTTGCTGGGTTATGAGTGGTCTAAGGTGATTTAATGTTGTTGAGCCCCATGCACTGATTCCATAGGTGAGATAAGGGTAGATAAGAGAATGATATAGTGCAATGAGAGCTGGTTGTGGCACATGATAGCGTATCTTAGATAATATACCTACTGTCTTTGAGATTTTCTTGGAAATTTGTTGTATATGAGTTTGGAATTTAAGACTACTGTCAAGGTGGATTCCTAGGAATTTTCCCTCTTTGAGTCTTGTGATGGGTGCACCATTTAGTGTTATGTTAAGTGGAACATTTGTAGCTTTGTTTCCAAACTGTATGACGTAGGTCTTGTCAGTATTGAGAGTAAGTTTATTTGTCGTCATCCATGTTGTTATTTTCTGTAATTCGGCATTAACTGTGTTGGCTAGTATGACTGGATTTGGGTGAGAGAAGACATATGTTGTGTCATCTGCAAATAAAATGGGTTTGAGTAGTTGTGATGCATTCGGTAGGTCGTTTATGTAAATGAGAAATAAGAGTGGCCCCAGGACACTACCTTGAGGGACACCGACTGTAATTTGTCGTGTGGAAGAGTCCACTCCATTTGTGTACTGGCTTCTGTTGCTAAGGTACGATTTTAGGTAATTGAGGGGGTGCCCCCTAATACCATAGTGCGCTAATTTTGTGAGCAATAAATCATGGTCGACTGTATCAAATGCTTTGCGTAGGTCTATAAAGATTCCCAGCGGAACTTCTTTCTTCTCAAGTGCGGTGTATATTAACTCTAACATGTGTGTTATAGCATCGTTTGTGCTCTTGTTAGTCCTGAATCCAAATTGACAGGGGTTTAGTACATTGTGTGAAACGAGGAAGGAATAGATCTGTTTGTGAATTAATTTTTCGAAGATTTTAGAAAGCAGTGGTAAATTTGAGATTGGTCTATAATTGTTCAAGTCACTTTGGTCACCTCCTTTGTGGATCGGGGTGACCCTAGCTATTTTGAGAATTGATGGGAAGGTGGAAGATTCAATGGATTTATTGAATAATGTTGCTATAATTGGTGACAGTACGTGTGAAGCTTTTTTGTACATAAAGGGTGGTAAGCTGTTTATGTCTCCTGCTTTGTTTTTGAGGGTGTTGATTATGAGCGAGACTTCAATTGAGTTGGTAGGAGCTAGGAATAGTGTATCTGGGTAGGTGTTGGTGAGGTAGTCTGTTGGACGAGTGTTCGAGCTTGGGATTTTACTCGCTAGATTTTTACCTATTGTGGAGAAGAAAACATTAAGTCTGTTTGCTGTCTCAGTCGGTGAGAGTAGGGGTTCGTCTGTTTTTGATAATTTGATGGTATTTTTCGTGGATATCTTTTTATTTCCTAGAATTGTAGATAGAGTTTTCCAGGTCTTTTTCATATCACCTTTTACAGTCTGGAGTCTGTTCTCATAATACAATTTTTTGGACCTTCTTATCAGGTTAGTAAGGATTGATGAGTAGCGTTTGGATTGTTCTCTGGTTATTAGACCCCTTCTATATTGTTTTTCATATTGGTGCCTCTTGTTTATGGATTTAAGGATGCTGGGTGTTAGCCAGGGATTGTTAAGTCGCTTAGCTGTGATCTGTTTAGTTTTTTGGGGGCAATGTCTATTATAGAGGTTGTGTGTTTTTTTAAGGAAGTTCTTGATGCATTCATTAGTATCTGAATGTGTTTCTAATTCATTAAGCCAGTCAATGTTCGTCATAGCTGATATAAAATTATTAACAGCTGACTCATTATGCAGTCTGAAGGTAACTTTTGAAATTTCTTGGGGCAAAATGCCTAGGTTAGTTATGAGAAAGGTAGGGTAGTGGTCTGTGGTGTTTTCTGTGATTATGCCTGATTTTAGAGGGGATATTGAGTTAGTCCAGATGTGGTCTAGTAACGAGGTACTATTCTCGGAGATTCTTGTAGGTTTTGATATTGTTGGTAGTAATAAGCAGTTGCTCATAGTGTTTGTGAATTCAGTTACCTGTGGGTCCTGGTCATGTAGGAGATTTATGTTGAAATCTCCTGTGACCAGCAAATGATCTTTGTTAAGGCATGAATCGATTATTAGGTTTCCTAGTTTTTCACTAAAGTGGCGGACGTTTGACTGTGGTAATCTGTAGATGTTTATCACTGTGAGGGGTTTTTTCAGGTCTTTTGATTTAAATTTAGCTATAATATATTCTCCATGTTCATCCCTTGTGCAAGAGTTTTCGATACATTCAAGTTGATCTGTATAATATATTGCTGTTCCACCCCCTCGCTGGTCTGTCCTACAGTTGTGAATGGCTGTGTAACCTGGGATGGCATAGACACCTGTAGTATCAGGCTTTAGCCAGGTCTCAGTGAGTGTGATGATTGACATATTGGACTGTAGGGATTGGAGTTGTGCTGTGAGGTCATCATAATGTTTGCTCAAAGATCTAACATTGTAATTGAAGATAGTTAAGTTATTGTTGGCTCTGAGTAATGTCTTTGCTTGATCAGCTGTGTAATAGTTACAGTTGCTGTTTGAGTCATGTAAGTCATTTAATAATAGGTTGATATCAGGATCAATGCCTGTAATCATAGGATTTAGTGTGATTCTATAACTAGACTTGATAACAATGGATTATTTTAAACTTAAAGGTATGGTATTAGATTAAAGTCTTACTTGCTAATGGATTAAAACAATTATGTGCAAGTGTTTACAGGAATTTTTACATTGATATAGGATATTTGAATAATGTTAATGATATACTAATTTAACTGTCTAATGAATGGTTAGAATAATTTCAATGACTAGTATTAAATTGATATGGAAAAATAATTTTTTTTTTTTATTCCAAATTGCACTGGTTGAAACTTTTAGTTTATGAAAGTCAATAAGAGGTCAATGAATGCAAGGAGCTATTGAACTAATAGTAATAACAGTTTTGACTAATATTTAAAGTAGTTTTGATTAAATTTAAGTTAATAAAGTGACTGAAGTTGGCTAATGGTAAAAGGTATTTTTAATATATAGGTAAATGATCGCACAGTTCTGAGTCTACACGTCCAAGTCCTTCACCTAAACCTCAGCGCCCCCCCTCTTATAAGCCCGGCAAAAAATCCCTATTGCCAGGTTCTTCGCCTCCGACTAGTTCTGTAATGTGTGTGGAGGTTCATCCTCCTCCTCATACACTACCTTCATCCCCTGTCCCCTCCCAAGTCCCTACGACAGTTTCCTCTTCTATCTCCTCGTCCTCTACTTTAGTACCGTCTATAGACTCCCCAATAGTTTCTTCCATTTCTAATGTAGTCTCACATTCTGCATCTTTGACTTCCGAAACACTGGAAGCTATTGCAGAATATATTTCAGAGACTGGGCCGATGATGGACACTACTCCATCTGAGGTTCCTCATCTCTCTTCTTCGTCTCAACCCCCCCTTCCTTCACAACGTCCTCCTCCCTCTCTGATTACAGGTCTTCCGCTGTCTCCACACGTGGACTTTTCTAACCCTAGTCCATAGCTTCCTCTCACTTCCACTTCTATCTTTTTCTCCATAAATCATGGCTTATTTGCAGTGGAATATCCGAGGCCTCAGGGGTAACAGGGGTGAGCTTCAGGTGTTGCTCTCCCAGTATTCCCCTATTGGGGTCTGTTTGCAAGAACCCAAATTACAATCCACTGTTATCAGGCCCTTTTCAGGCTATAATTTGTTATATTCATCGGATCCTTTTTCCGATGGAACCTTTAACGAAAGTGCTCTTCTTATACGCACTAGTGTTCCATACCGTCAGCTCTATGTCCCTTCTTCCTTACATTACACCGCAGCCCGTATCCACTTGAATAAGTGGTATACACTCTGTTCTTTATATCTCTCCCCTTCGCGGGCATTGTCTATCCCAGATGTTGATTTTCTCGTTTCTTCCTTACCGCCACCCCTTCTATTACTTGGCGATTTTAACGCGCACCACTTTCTCTGGGGAGGGTCGCACTGTGACTCCCGTGGCATTCAGTTGGAGGCATTTCTTGCTTCTCTTCCCTTCCATGTTTTAAATACGTGTACTCCTACCCATTTTGATCCCCGAACTCATTCTTTCTCCTGCATCGATCTTTCCATCTGCTCTTCATCAACTGTCCTTGACTTCACCTGGTCTGTCCTCCCGGACTTACATGACAGCGATCATTTCCCAATCATCCTAAAGTCCCTCTGTTTCTCCACCTCCTCATTGCCCACGCTGGCAATTTGACCGGGCGAAATGGGACCTTTACGCACATCTTACTGCCTTTCATGAGGTTCCTACCTCATCCTCCATTGATGAGGTTTTACATCTCTTTTCGTCCTCCATCTTCACAGCGGCTTCACATTCTATTCCCCAAACCTCGGGCAAGCATCCTCAGAAGTGCGTGCCTTGGTGGTCTCCTACTTGTGCTCGGGCAGTGCGTTTGAAACGCGCTGCATGGGGCAGGTATCGGTATAACAGAACCACAGAGAGACTCCTTGATTTCAAGCAGAAGAGAGCTATTGCTCGCCGTGTCATACGTGATGCTAAACGCACTTGCTGGTGAGATTACGTTTCTACTGTCACTTCGGCTTCCTCGATGAGTGCAGTCTGGAAGAAAGTGCGGAAATTGAGTGGTAAATTCTCCCCCGACCCGGCTCCTGTTCTTCAGGTTGTTGGTGTCGATATAGCACACCCTCTTGCCGTTGCCACTGAAATTGGTAATCATCTCGTCCGCATTTCTCAGGGGCTACATCTATGCCCCTCGTTCCTTTCTTCTAAGTCTGCCAGCGAGTTAAAGCCCTTAGATTTTTCTTCTCTTAGAGAAGAATCCTATAATGTGCCTTTTACCCTTCAAGAACTGGAAGCAACACTCTCTGCTTGCCGATCATCGGCAGCTGGGCCAGACGGCATACATATTCGTATGCTACAGCATTTACATCAGTCTGCTCTTACTGTCCTCTTACGACTCTTTAATCTCACATGGTCGCAAGGAGTTCTTCCCCAGCTGTGGAAGTCTGCTATTGTTCTCCCTTTTCGAAAACCAGGTACTACAGGACGTGATTCCTCTCACTACCGTCCCATCGCTCTTACCAGTGCAGTTTGCAAGGTGATGGAACGTCTAGTTAATAGACATTTGATGTGGTATTTAGAGACTCACAATAGTCTCTCCCCTAGTCAATATGGCTTCCGTAAGGGCCGTTCTGCCATTGACCCCTTGCTGCACTTGGATACGTATATTCGTAATGCATTTGCGAATAACCATTCGGTTATCGCTATCTTTTTCGACCTTGAGAAGGCTTATGACACAACTTGGAGATATAATATCTTGGCCCAGGCCCACTCCTTAGGCCTCCGAGGCAACCTACCATTCTTTCTTAAGGCCTTCTTAACTGACAGACATTTCCGGGTCCGGGTTAGTAATGAACTCTCCTCGGAATTTGTCCAAGCTGAAGGTGTCCCCCAGGGATGTGTTCTGAGCACAACACTCTTTCTGCTTGCTATAAATAATCTGGCATCTGTTCTCCCATCCAATATTTGGTCATCGCTCTATGTGGATGACTTTGCTATAGCTTGTGCAGGTGCTGACTGTCACCTCATTCCAGTTTCCCTCCAGCATGCCATCAACCGGGTTTCTGATTGGGCCACCACTCATGGGTTTAAATTTTCTAGTAGCAAAACTCATCAAATTACATTTACTAGACGTTCAGTGGTCTCTGACCATCCATTGTACCTATACGGCTCACGTATCCCAGAACGTGATACAGTCAGGTTTCTCGGCCTCCTGTTCGACCGTCGATTGTCCTGGAAACCTCACATTACCTCTCTGAAGGCAACTTGTCACACCAGGCTGAACCTTCTTAAAACCCTCGCACATCTTTCATGGGGGGCTGATCGTAGAACCCTCCTTCGCGTACATTCAGCCCTAATTTTGTTGAAACTCGATTATGGTGACCAAATATATTCTGCGGCCTCCCCTGCTACTCTTTCCATCCTTAATCCCATCCATCACCAGGGATTACGCTTATGCCTTGGTGCATTTCGTTCTTCCCGGTTGAGAGCCTCTATGTAAGCGAACATTCCATCCTTATCCGATCGTCGTGATGCACATTGCATTCGCTATTTTGTTCGCTCTCATGACCTCTGCAATCCTTCCATGTATAGGATTGTTACAGATGTTAGTAGGCGCTCTTTATTTGTTCGTCGCCCCTGCTTACTTCGTCCCTTTTCTCTTCGTCTACATTCACTCCTGCCTTCCTTCAGCTCCACCTCTATATGTTCATGTGACATCTCCTTTCCCCTACCCCTTGGGAAGTTCCTGCTGTCCGTGTCTGTTCTATTCCTCTACCTTGCGCAAAGCCCAACTACCTACGGCGGCTTCTCGCTCTTTCTTTCTAGACCACTTCCGTTCTCATTCCCATGCCATCGCAGTATACACCGATGGTTGAAAGTCATCTGACGGCGTCGGATTCGCAGCAGTGTTTCCGGACAGCATTGTATGAGGGCATCTATTACCCTCGGCTAGCATATTTACGGCTGAATTGTATGCCATTCTTGTGGCACTTATCCGTATTGCATCTATGCCTGAGTCACCATTTGTGGTCGTTTCAGACTCCCTTAGTGCTTTACAGGCTATCCGTAAAATTGATACACCTCACCCCTAGTTCTTCATATCCACCTTTGATTACGCCTATCTTTAGCAAGCATAAAGATATTGTTTTTGTTGGGTCCTGGTCATGTTGACGTACAGGGCAATGAACAGGCAGACACTGCTGCGCGGTCAGCAGTACATGACCTTCCAGTTTCATATAGAGGTGTTCCTTTCACGGACTATTTTGCGGTCATTGCTACCCACCTTCGCACCCGTTGGCAACAACGCTGGTCTGACCTGCTGAATAACAAACTTCATTCTATTAAACCGGTTATAGGTTTCTGGCCTTCTTCTTGTCACCAATGTCGAGGTTGGGAGACTACTCTCTCCCGTCTTCGCATCGGCCACACTCGTCTAACTCACGGGTATCTCATGGAGAGGCTCCCTGCCCCTCTCTGTGAGCATTGTCAGGTTCCAGTGTCTGTTCGACATATCCTGTTGGACTGCCCACTCTATCAACGAGCACGCAGAATTTACCTCCAACGACGTCTTCGCTCTGCGGCCCTTTCTTTACCTTCCCTTCTTGCAGATGGACCCTCCTTTAATCCTGACTCTCTCATTGACTTTTTGACAGAAACTGACTTACTACACAAACTGAAGATTATACCTCTAGCACCTCCCTCAGTCCCTTCTACCTCAATCTCTTGCTACCCTCCACCCCTGCACTATCCACCGTCATCTTGCACTCCATGCCCTACTAATCGTCCATCTCCCTCTTACAACCCACTCTCCCTGCATCCTACAGTAACCTGCAGCGCTGTATAACCCCTGTGGTTTAGCGCTTCTATTTGATTATAATAATAATAATTATAATAATAATTTTTGTTACTCAAAAGTACTTTAGCCTTTAAAATATATAACTGGTAAATGTATGAAAGAGGGGAAGGTACCTAGGGATTGGCAGCGAGCATGTATAGTTCCTTTATATAAAGGGAAGGGGGATAAAAGAGAGTGTAAAAATTATAGGGGAATAAGTTTACTGAGTATACCAGGTAAAGTGTATGGCAGGGTTATTATTGAAAGAATTAGAGGTAAGACAGAGAGTAGGATTGCAGATGAGCAAGGAGGCTTTAGAATGGGTAGGGGATGTGTAGATCAAGTGTTTACAGTGAAGCATATATGTGAACAGTATTTAGATAAAGGTAGAGAAGTTTTTATTGCATTTATGGATTTAGAAAAGGCATATGATAGAGTGGATAGGGGAGCAATGTGGCAAATGTTGCAAGTGTATGGAATAGGTAGTAAGTTACTGAAGGCTGTAAAGAGTTTTTATGAGGATAGTGAGGCTCAGGTTAGGGTGTGTAGGAGAGAGGGAGATTACTTCCCGGTAAAAGTAGGTCTTAGACAGGGATGTGTGATGTCACCATGGTTGTTTAATATATTTATAGATGGGGTTGTAAAAGAAGTAAATGCTAGGGTGTTGGGGAGAGGGGTGGGATTAAATTTTGGAGAATTAAATGCAAAATGGGAGTTGACACAGTTACTTTTTGCTGATGATACTGTGCTTATGGGAGATTCTAAAGAAAGTTCGGGTTGGTGGATGAATTTGGAGGGTGTAAAAAAGAAAAAAATTAAAGTGAATATAGGAAAGAGTAAGGTGATGAGGATAACAAACAGATTAGGTGACAAAGTTGGGGATATCAGATATAAGGGAGAGAGTATGGGTAGGTGAGTGTATTCATATTTTGGGGTGGACATGTCAGCAGATGGGTCTATGAAGGGAGGTGAATCATAAATTGATGGGGGAAAAAGGGTGGGGAGCACTTTGGGGTCTTGGGACAAGAACTTTTTCATGGAAGTAAAAAAGGGAATGTTGAGATAGTTATCCAACACTCTTATGGGGGTGTGAAGCATGGGGATGAATGTTGCAACGAGGAAGGCTGAGGCAGGGGATGTCATGTCGGGAGGTCAATGTGTGGTGTGAATAAAATCAAGTTGGAGTTTGGAAATAGGGGAGGTGGGAAACCCAAAACTATTATCCAAAAGCTGATGGGGGGTTGTTGATGGTTCGGACATAAGAGAGAATGGAACGAGACAGAATAACCCGGAGTGTATAAATCTGTAGTGGGGGGAAGGCGGGGTAGGGGTCCCAGAAAGGTTGGAGGAGGAAAGGAGGTTTTGTGGCTAGGGCTTGGACTTCCAGCAAAATTTTGATGAAGGGAATGAACAAATGGTTTTATACTTTTGCGTTGGGTGGCAAAGTAAATTTAAAGGTTCAGGAAACCGGCAGGCGGACTTGAGTCCTAGAGTGAAGCAATGTCCCCGGAAGGGTTTATGTTGCGTTTTATAACTTAGGAAACCCCCTCTGGAAAATTGATGGATGAATGATGAAAAGTTTTTTTTTTGGGCACCCCTTGTGGGAATCGGCCATTTTAATAAAAAATAAATAATTGTAATGCTTTGGAGGTATTTTTGGGGGTTAAATAGATAACCCGGACATTATTTCTTGGAAGTAAATTCTTGGGGGTAGGCATTGACAGTCGGGATTAATTTTTTCTTGGGGTCCCCTGAACCCACCATCTATTCCCAGAAGAGGTTTATATCTACATTCCTTCCTTAAAAAAAAGTAAAAAATACAAACCTTTGGGTGGGGGCTTGAATGGGGTAGTCTGTTTTTGCCCCTTGTCACTAAAATCTTTTTACCCCATTTCTGTCCCACCTTTTCTGTAATCCCCCTTAACCCTCCCCCGGATTTCATACCCTCTTATCCTATTCTGCTATTTTAAATGCCCAAACCACCTCGGAAACCTCCTCATAAACCAGGTGAACCATAGAATTGTTAAAGGGGAAAAAAATGGGGGGTCATGGGGCATCTGTGGTGAAAAAAGTTATCCATGGGGGCAAAGAGGGAATCTGAAAGGATAGTGGTACCAACACTTTTATATGGGTGTGAAGCATGGTTGTGATGTAAATATATGGTGTGAAGCATGAGTTGTGATGTAAATATTATGCATAAAATTTTCGAGCTTGAAGATTAGGAGGTGCCAGGTTACAAAAAAGTATTACCCAAGGACTGGGAGGGTTACTGAGGGGGTTTTGGGACATTCAGAAGTATGTAGCAAAACAGGGTGACTTGGAGGGTGTATAAATCTCTAGTGGAGAAACAGAGGGGTAGGGTGCTCTAGGTATGGTTGGAGGGAGGTAAAGGTTTTGTGTGTGAGGGGCATGGATATCCAACAGGCATGGGTGAGCATGTTAGATAGATCTGCATGGAGGAAAATGGTTTTGGGATTTGAAAGATGTTGTAATGTGAGCAAGGTAACATTTTCTGAAGGGATTCAGGGAAACTGGACTTGAGTTCTAGAGGTGGGAAGTACAGTGCCTGCACTCTTGAAGGAGAGGTGGAGATACTTGCAGTTTGGGAGGGGCATCTGAACTCTAGTATTGGCAACCTCTGGAAAGACAGTGATAGTAAAAGTGTTTCTTCTTTCTTGGGCCCCTACCTCGGTGGGAGATGGCTGGTGAAGTTTTTTGGTTTATGCTTATTTCAGAAATCTTAGGTTTTGTTTAGAATTCACATGATTTTAGTTAGATCTCAAGCATTGTATTATTCCTATGTTAGTATGTCATGGTTGACTTTATGCCATAAAGTTGTACAAATTCAGATACAAGGCTATATCTATTTCTCAAAAAATAAATGTGCCAGTTTCCCAAAAATTCAGTTTTTTTGTTTCTTTAATGTTATGAAACTGTTCTTTTTCTCTAAGTACAAGAATGCATATAAATGCAAAGGCAGGAAATGTACCAGAGTATAGTAGTACCAACACTTGCATGGGTGTGAGGGCATGGACTTCAAACATTGTAGCAAGGGAAGGCTAGAGGTAGTGGAAATGTCATGTCTGATAGCAGTGTGTAGTGTGAATGTTTTGCAAAGTGTTTGGAGTGTAAAAATTGGAAGATGTTTGGGGTCACCAAGGACTGAGGAGGGTTGCTGAGATGGTTTGGGCATTTAGAGAGGATGGAGAGGAATAGGATGATGAAGAGGGTATATAAACTGGTGTTGAATGTAGGAGTAGGGTCATCCAGGAACAGTGGAGGGCAGGGGTTAAGGTGGCTGTGACTTTAGGGGTTGGGCATTCAGCAGTCTGGGTGAAAGAAGACAGGTGGATTTTAATGGATATGCTGCTGGAGTGTCAGCAAGGTAGCACTGATGAAAAGGATTTAGGGAAGCTGGTTAGCCAGACTTAGCTTGGGAAGTGGCAAGGGCAATGCCTAACTCTGGAATAGATGTAGCAGTGTTGCAGTTGGATGTTTTGGATATCAACACACTTCTGGCTAGACAGCGATTGAATGGGATGGTGAATGTTTCCATTTGGGTCCCCCTGTCTCGGTGGGAGAGGGCCATGGGGTTTAAAAAAAAAATTGATAAATGATATGGTAAATGATATTAAGTGGTTTGGGTGTCAGCTTGAAAAAAATTTTGGGGGACAGTACTTGTGTTATTTTTTTTTTTCCAGAGTTTGATTCACTTCCTAAATTTTGCATTTGAATTTCAACTAAAATTTCCAAGATTGTTTATAAAAAATTGAAAGAATTAGACCTATGAGGATTTTGTATTAATTATTTGTTTTTGTTCCAGTGCCTTGGCTATGCTATGAAGTTCTTTGCTAAACTGTGTGATATTGGGGATGCCTCCCGAGGATCATTATCTTCCTATGCTTACATCCTCATGGTGCTACATTTTCAGCAGTGCAAACCCCAGTCATCCCTGTGCTACAAGAGGTAGGTAAATTTACTTATGATATTCCTTGCTTAGGTTTTTAATGAACTTAATACTATGGAAGGAAAAGAGGAATATGAATGTATAAATTCAAAAAAAAGTTGAATATAAATGTATAATATCAAGGAAAAGAGGGAATATAAATGTATAAATTCAAGGATTATGTGGATTAAAATAAGGGTGGTATACAAAAATTGGGTTAGTGAGTTTAGAACCAATTGATAAAATAATTTTGTGGGGCCCTAAATGCAAAAGTGCGAAAATTGTTATATATTTTTTTTCAACAAGTTGGCGTCTCCCACCAAGGCGGGGTGATCCAAAAAGAAAAAAATCCCAAAAAGAAAATACTTTTATCATCATTCAACACTTTCACCACACTCATACATAATCACTGTCTTTGCAGGGGCGCTCAGATGACAGCTGAGAATAGTCCCTCCCAGCTGTCACCCCCCAGACCCCTCCTTTAAAGTGCAGGCGTTGTACTTCCCATTTTCAGGGCTCAAGTCCAACTAAATCAATTAACTGGTTTCCCTGAATCCCTCACAAAATGTTACCCTGCTCACACTCGAACAGCTCGTCAGGTCCCAAAAACCATTTGTCTCCATTCACTCCTATCTAACACGCCACACATGCTTGCTGGAAGTCCAAGCCCCTCATCCACAAACCTCCTTTACCCCCCTCCCTCCAACCTTTTAGGCACCCCTACCGCCTTCCTTCCCTACAGATTTATACGCTCTCCAAGTCATTCTACTTTGATCCTGTGAAGGTTGTTGCAATCTTCTTAGAAAAGTATAATAGAAAAGACAATATAACAATAACAATAAACACTTTATTTTAATAGAAAGAAATGTAAATAATAAATACGTAATTTTTTTTTTTTTTTTCAACAAGTCGGCCGTCTCCCACCGAGGCAGGGTGACCAAAAGAAAGAAAATCCCCAAAGAAAATACTTTCATCATCATTCAACACTTTCACTACACTCATACATAATCACTGTCTTTGCAGAGGAGCTCAGATACGACAGCTGAGAATAGTCCCTCCCAGTTGTCACTATCTCAGACCCCCTTTAAAGTGCAGGCATTGTACTTCCCATTTCCAGGACTCAAGTCCAACTAAATCAATTAACTGGTTTCCTGAATCCCTTCACAAAATGTTACCCTGCTCACACTCAACAGATCGTCATGTCCCAAAAACCATTCGTCTCCATTCACTCCTATCTAACACGCTCACACATGCTTGCTGGAAGTCCAAGCCCTCGCCCACAAACCTCCTTACCCCTTCCTTCCAACCTTTTCTAGGACGACCCCTACCCCGCCTTCCTTTCCCTACAGATTTATACGCTCTCCAAGTCATTCTACTTTGATCCATTCTCTTAATGACCAAACCACCTCAACAACCCTCTTCAGCCCTCTGACAAAATACTTTTAGCCGCCCCCACTCAGCCTTGAATCCGATGATCCGTGCGGAAACAGAGGACTGTGAAAGAAACCAAAAGAATTACTCACCACTCTAGTATTTATTCACATAGTAGGCATAAGGCCTTTAAAAGAAATGGTGAAACTGTAACAAATAACTTTACCAAAGCCAAGGCAGGGCAGAGCAAAGTTAATGTTGCTAAAAATGAGTGAAGCTCTTGAACATAAAATAATTAAGATACGAGCAGCTGTGAAGTACTTACAGTGAGGTCGGGCGTGGTCAGTCGAGTGATTTAACCTGTGGCCGGAGCCTAGCATTACACCTCTCACCGGGTGAAAAAGGGGGTATAGCGGCAGCTAGACACTCACCCCACCTCAACAAGCAGACTACCATTCAACCATCACTCTACATACCTTCACGCTTTCATCACTTCTATCTATGGACTTTTCCCTCACAGATCCATTCTCTCTAAATGACCAAACCACCTCAACAACCCTCTTCAGCCCTCTGACAAATACTTTTAGTAACTCCACACCTTCTCCTAATTTCCACATTCGAATTTTCTGCATAATATTTACACCACACATTGCCCTTAGACAGGACATCTCCACTGCCTCCAGCCTCCTCCTCGCTGCAGCATTGCAACCCATGCTTCACACCCATATAAGAGTGTTGGTACCACTATACTTTCGTACATTCACTTTTGCCTCCATGGATAACGTTTTTGTCTCCACAGATACCCCATCTATAAATATATTAAACAACCATGGTGACATTACACATCCCTGTCTAAGACCTACTTTACCAGGAAGTAATCTCCTCTCTCCTACACACCCTAACCTGAGCCTCACTATCTCTCATAAAACTCTTTACAGCCTTCAGTAACTTACTACCTATTCCATACACTTGCAACATTTGCCACATTGCTCCAATATCCACTCTATCATATGCCTTTTCTAAATCCATAAATGCAATAAAAACTTCTCTACCTTCATCTAAATACTGTTTACATATATGCTTCACTGTAAACACTTGATCTACACATCCCTACCCCTAAAGCCTCCTTTCATCTGCATCAGTAAACTCTTCCCTAACAGTGGTACTCGATTACGATGGTCCCAAACACCCATGTAAGTTTATTTAAATTCTTTTGTAAGTGTAATTTTGGGTCTAAACAGACTAGTCTATTTTACATCATTTCAAGAGATAAATTCGTTTGAATGGACTTGAACAGCATTCTGAATGAAAATAATGGGTACCACTGTAATTGGTCTCTTTATCCCCTTCCCTTTATATAAAGGAACTATACATGCTCTCTGCCAATCCCTAGGTACCTTCCCCTCTTTCATACATTTATTAAACAAAAATACCAACCACTCCAACACTATATCCCCCCCTGCTTTTAACATTTCTGTCATGATCCCGTCAGTTCCAGCTGCTTTACCCCCTTTCATTCTACGTAATGCCTCACGCACCTTCCCCACACTCGCATCCTGCTCTTCTTACTACTAAACGATGTTGTACCTCCTGGCCAGTACATGAAATTACCGCCTCCTTTTCATCGACATTTAAAGTTCCTCAAAATATTCCCGCCATCTACCCAATACCTCCAGCTCCCCATCTACTAACTCCCCTACTGTGTTTTTAACTGACATATCCATTCCTTCCCTAGGCTTTCTTACTTTGTTTATCTCACTCCAAAATTTTTTCTTGTTTTCAGCAAAATTTCTTGACAGTCTCTCTCTCCCATTCTTTCATCTGCTCTTCTCTTGCACTCTCTCACCACTCTCTTCACCTTTCTTTTACTCTCCATATACTCTGCTCTTCTATTAACACTTCTGTTTTGTAAAACCTTTCATAAGCTACCTTTCTCTTTATCACACCTCTTACTTCTTCATTCCACCACTCACTCTCTTTCCTCCTGTACCCACCCTCCTATAGCCACAACTTCTGCCCCACATTCTAATACTGCATTTTTAAAACTATCCCAACTCTCTTCAACCCCCACTACTCATACTTGCACTAGCCCACCTTTCTGCCAATAGTTGCTTATATCTCACCCAACTTCCTCCTCCCTTAGTTTATACACTTTTACCTCTCTCTACTTGCTGTGCCATTTTCTTTTGTCCCATCTACCTTTTACTCTAACTGTAGCTACAAGTAAATAATGATCCGATATATCCGTTGCCCCTCTATAAACATGTACATCCTGAAACCTACCCAATTGCTATAGGGCATAATAGGTAACTTTGGGGTGCCTTATTTGGGTGGCCTTTATTCGACTTTTTAGAAAGAGGTTTGATAACAGGTTATGATAATAAAAAAAAAGATAAGTATGTGAGAGTGTGTAAAGGTAGAAAGTTAAAAGTGAACATAGATAAGAGTAAGGTGATGAGGGTATCAAATGATTTAAATAAAGAAAATTGGATATCACATTGAGAGAGGGATTATGGCAGAAGTAAATGTTTTCAGATATTTGGGAGTTGACGTGTCACGGATTGGTTTATGAAGGATGAGGTTAATCATAGAATTGATGAAGGAAAAAGGTGAGTGGTGCGTTGAGGTATCTGTGGAGACAAAAACGTTATCCATGGAGGCAAAGAAGGGAATGTACGAAAGTATAGTGGTACCAACACTCTTATATGAGTGTGAAGCATGGGTTGCAAATGTTGCAGCGAGGAGGAGGCTGGAGGCAGTGGAGATGTCCTGTCTAAGGGCAATGTGTGGTGTAAATATTATGCAGAAAATTCGAATGTGAATTAGGAGAAGGTGTGGAGTTACTAAAAGTATTTGTCAGAGGGCTGAAGAGGGGTTGTTGAGGTGGTTTGGTAATTTAGAGAGAATGGATCAAAGTAGAATGACTTGGAGAGTATAAATCTGTAGGGAAGGAAGGCGGGGTAGGGTCGTCCTAGAAAAGGTTGGAGGAAGGGGTAAAGGAGGTATTGTGGGCGAGGGCTTCGACTTCCAGCAAGCATGTGTGAGCTGTTAGATAGGAGTGAATGGAGACAAATGGTTTTGGGACATGACGATCTGTTGAAGTGTGAGCAGGGTAACATTTTGTGAAGGGATTCAGGAAACCAGTTAATTGATTTAGTTGGACTTGAGTCCTGGAAATGGGAAGTACAATGCCTGCACTTTAAAGGAGGGGTCTGGGATAGTGACAGCTGGGAAGGACAATTCTCAGCTGTCGTATATGAGCTCCTCTGCAAAGACAGTGATTATGTATGAGTGTAGTGAAAGTGTTGAATGGTGATGAAAGTATTTTCTTTTGGGTTACCCTGCCTCGGTGGGAGACGGCCGACTTGTTAAAAAAAAAAAAAAAAAGTACTTGAGATATGATATACAGCATAATGACAGCGGTTTGTTATATTGTATATTAATACAGTGGACCCCCGAGTTTCGTAAACCCCGAATCGTACATTTATGTAAGTATAATATTGTAAGTGCTTGTGGAAAAGTATTTTTGGGGTCTGAAATAGACAAACCTACGTGAAATTTTTCCTTAAGGGAGTAAATTCGTTCGGTAATGGCACTTGAGCAGACTTCAGGAGTGAAGTTTTTACGAAACTCGGGGGTCCACTGTAGATAAAAGGTTGATGGGTAGACTTCTTGATGTGCATGTTTTAAGAGGGGCGACAGATATATTATTTAGTTGTAGTTACACTGAGAGTAAGAAGTAGATGGTGTTCAAGGAGGATGGTATCAGTGAGTAAAAGAGAAGTGCAAGTTTATAAATTAAAGGAGAAAGATGGGCTAGAGAGATAGTATAGGTAATGAAGAGGACATAGAGGTATGGGATAGATTAAAGAATGCAGTGTTAGTGTGTGCAGCAGAAGTTTGTGAATATAGGAGGGTGGGTTATATAGGCAGGAGGATAGATTGGTGGAATGATGAAATAAAGAGAATGGTAAGGGAGAAAAAAATGAGCATATGATGGGGTTCTACAAAGCAGAAGTGATAAAATGAGAATGGAGTATATGGAGAGTAGAAGATGGGTTAAGAGAGTGGTGAGGGAGTGCAAAATGAGAACAAATGAGAGAGTGGGTGAGGTTTTGTCAACAAATTTTGCTGAGAAGAAGAAAAAGTTTTGAAGTGAGATTAATATGTTGATAAAGCATAGGGAACGAATGGATTTACCATTTAAAAACAAGGTAATTATTATTAGATTGCGAGGTTGAAGTATTGAGAAGATGGCTGGAATATTTTGAGGAGCTGTTAAATGTTGATGAAGAGAGGGGTAAGGTAGTGATTTAATGCATTGAGCAGGGAGGTATAACATCTTTTAGGAGTGAGGTAGAGCCAGATGTGAATATGGGGGAGGTGCATTAGGCATTGGATGGAACAAAGGGGGGTAAAGCAGCTGGGATTGATAGGATAAAGACAGAAATATCAAAGACAGGTGAAAGATATAGTTTAGTAGTCTACCTACCTACCTACCTGGAGAGAGTTCCAGGGGTCAACGCCCCCACGGCCTGGTCTGTGACCAGGCCTCCTGTTGGACCAGACTGATCAACCAGGCTGTTACTGCTGGCCGCACGCAGTCCAACGTACGAACCACAGCCTGGCTGGTCAGGTACCGACTTTAGGTGCCTGTCCAGTGCCTGCTTGAAGACAGCCAGGGGTTTGTTGGTAATCCCCCTGATGTATGCTGGGAGGCAGTTGAACAATCTTGGGCCCCTGACACTTATTGTGTTGTCCCTCAACGTGCTAGTGGCACCCTGCTCTTCATTGGGGGATGTTACACGCCTGCCAAGTCTTTTGCTTTCGTAGGGAGTGATTTTTGTGTGCAAGTTTGGTCAAGCCCTCGAAATTTTCCATGTGTATATAATAATGTATCTCTCCCCCTGCTTCTAGAGAGTACAGGTTTAGGAACTTTAAGCTTCCCAGTAGTTGAAGTGGTTTATCGCACTTATGCGTGCGGTGAAGGTTCTCTGCACATTTTCAAGGTCAGCAATTTCACCCGCCTTGAAAGGTACAGTTAGTGTGGAGCAATATTCCAGCCTAGATAGAACAAGCGATCTGTAAAGTGTCAACATGGGCTTGGCATCCCTGGTTTTGAAGGTTCTCATTATCCATCCTGTCATTTTTCGACAGATGCAATTGCTACTTTGTTATGGTCCTTGAAGGTGAGATCCTCTGACAAGATCACTCCCAGGTCTTTGACATTAGTTTTTCGCTCTATTGTGTGGTTGGAATTAGTTTTGTACTCTGATGAGATTTTAATTTCTTCACGTTTTCCGTATCTGAGTAATTGAAATTTCTCATCATTGAACTTCATATTGTTTTCTGCAGCCCATTTAAAGATTTGGTTTATGTCTGCTTGGAGTCTTGCAGTGTCTTCAACGGTGGACACTGTCATACAGATTCGTGTGTCATCTGCAAAGGAAGACACAGCACTGTGGCTTATATCCCTGTCAATGTCTGATATGAGGATGAGGAATAGGATGGGAGCAAGTACTGTGCCTTGTGGAACAGAGCTTTTCACAGTAGCTGCCTCAGACTTTACTCTGTTGACTACTACTCTTTGTGTTCTACATGTTAGGAAATTATGATCCATCTACCAACTTTTCCTGTTATTCCTTTATCACGCATTTTGTGTACTATTACACCATGGTCACACTTGTCAAAGGCTTTTGCAAAATCTGTGTATATAACATCTGCATTCTGTTTATCTTCTAGAGCATCCAGGACCTTGTCGTAGTGGTCCAGTAGTTGGGACAGACAGGAGCGGCCTGCTCTAAACCCATGCTGTCCTGGGTTGTGCAATTGATGGGTATCAAGATGGGTGGCGATCTTGCTTCTTAGAACCCTTTCAAAGATTTTTATGATATGTGACGTTAGCACAATTGGTCTGTAGTTCTTTGCTATTGCTTTACTACTCCCTTTGTGGAGCGGGCTATGTCTGTTGTTTTTAGTAGCTGCGGACGATCCCGTGTCCATGCTCCCTCTCCATAGGATGTTAAAAGCATGTGATAAGGGCTTTTGCAGTTCTTGATGAACACGGAGTTCCATGAGTCTGGGCCTGGAGCGGAGTGCATGGGCATGTCATTTTTGCCTTTTCGAAGTCATTTAGCGTCGTGGTGATGTCAGAAAGGCATGCGTCTGTCAAGTTCTGTGGCACTCTCATAAAAATTCATTTAGGTTTTCGATTTTCAGTCTGGTTAGTGGCTCGCTAAAACTGAGTCATACTGGGATTTAGTAACTCACTCATTTCCTTGCTGTCATCTGTGTAGGACCCATCCCGTTTAAGTAGGGGCCCAATACTGGTTGTTGTTCTCACTTTGATTTTGCATAGGAAAAGAAATACTTAGGGTTTCTTTCAATTTCATTTATGGCTTTTAGTTCTTCCCGTGTCTCTTGATTCCTGTAAGATTCCTTTAGTTTTAATTTGATGTTTGCTATTTCTCTGACTAGTGTCTCCCTACGTATTTCAGAGATATTGGCCTCCTGTAGCCGCTTCGTATTCTTTGCCTTCGCCTGTATATAACGACGTGTTCTTTGGGCGTTTCTTGGAGGCGTGGTTGAAATGATAAGGCTTCGGAGGCCTTACTTTATTTGTAATAAAGGTGCGGGTAACAGGCTGCGTGTCTGTGGCCATGGCCCAGGTGGGCCATGCCCTTGCGAGAGGGAGAGGAGTAGGCCTATTGACTGAGTGAAGTCTGGGCGCCAGTGGAGGGGCCAGGCGGGTCTGGTAGACGGGTACGCCACCAGGCTTGCCCTCTGGCGGAATACTATGGAAACTAGCATGGCACGAAATATGAACTCAGCTGGCAGACAGCATGGCTGTCTATGCAGACAGTCAGGCTGTCTACATCGCTCGGTCACGCTACCCATGGTCGACCCGACCATGAATGGCATTAAAAACTAGGTCTCTCCTCGCAAGAACAGGTCACAGAACACAAAAGAAAAATACATATATACATAAACATATGGACATAGAAAAAAAAACTTCCTCCAGAGAGGGAAGAAAAAAAATGGTGTGCTTCGTGGTCTAAGGCAGTGAGCGTCGATGCAGCACTGCGCGCCTTCCTGTGTCTGGATACATACTGCAACACGGGAGACATGAGCTGTGACGTAACAGGGTACGGTCTCCTCTGGGATGTGAAGCAGACATCGTAGTAGTCGCTGCAGGGGTTCACTCAACCTGGGGCACAACTGCTGGTGCCCACGAGTGAGGCGTCGTCAGTAGTCGCAACAGGACAGGACTGGAAGCGACTCAGAGGACATTCCTCGACTGGTACTGTCGCTGGAGCTGTCGCTGCTGGCGAGTGTGGAGTGAGTCGTGACAGGGACGACTCGGCGAAACATCTGGAGGTCGTAACAGCATACACCATACTGCAGTGAGTGGGCTAGCAGTCAAAGTGACATCAACTTTGTGCAGGCTGCTCACTGAAGCTGTGACACGAGGCTGACTGTCGCCTGCCAACAGGCTTAACTGCGGCTTGGCGAGTGTCATCTCTGACAGTAGAAGTTACAGCAGAGGGCAGTGTAAGCGTCCCCAGACTGGTCATCTGCAATAACTGGACTGACGGTCTTGGAGGTGAAGTGGAACGGTTCGATGGGAGAATCGTCGCGGTACGATTCAGCAAAGGCATCTACGAGCGGCGAACAATAAGAGCTTTCTGTACAGGGCGCTCGAACGCTCGTAACTGACGCCTGGACTGACAAATGTCAGCTGTCAGCGCGCGGGCGCGGGTTACACACTGGGTGACAAAGTAACACACAGGTGCTACATAGGACACACGAGAAACTGCACACATACTACACATGTGGTACAACATAGCTTACTAGCAAATGACGCTTTTCTGTATAAAAATCGTCACTAAGTAATACACGAACATGTGAGAACACTGACTGAGAGGAATTAATGAACACTCGACTTATATCTTCTCTCAAACTTCTCGACAAATAATGAAAATAAAATGCACACGGTGAAACTACAGCACTCGGGACATCATATGGGTGATATCAGGCGTGACATCGCGAGTGATGTCAGCAGACGTCGCGAGGAACGTCAGGCAACATCGTGGGTGACGTCGCGAGGTGACGTTCTGGAGTGACATCATGATGAATGTCATGGAGTGACATCGCGAAGTGACATCAGTGGAGTGACGTCGTGGAGTCGGCAGCATCGTGACGTCAGCAGCATGGTGGTGACGTCATGGGTTGATGTAGGCGCAGACCAGTGTGGCTTGCTGATCTGGCTTACCCACATGGCGTGCTGATCACGTGGCTTGGTCACACGTGGCTTCGAGTGGCCTCGACACTCGGATACACAGTTCTGGCAAGAATTCACAAGGAAATTCACAGAAAACAGCATAGAGGGAGTGGGCAGTGAGTGGTGTATGGTGTGTGGCGGCGTACACTAGGGCGGGTGTGTATGGTGAGAGACAGGGCCGCGGGCCTACCTCCCTCACCCACAACACACGAGACACGCTCACACTGGGAAATCACCACTAACTCACCTCTGAAGTGCTGAAATAGCAGTGCTGAGCTGAACAACAACAGCAGAACATGCTGGCAAGGCTGAGCACGTGACTGAGAAACAGCATGGGACACTGTGACGTGAAGTCAGTGACGCCATTTCTCGGAGAATTAGACAAATTTCGGCCTGAATCCTGCATGTACCTGTGTCTGGATGCTGAGATTTGCAGACACGACATCAGGATAACTCGTTGAGAGACGGATGCTTCTTGTAGAGACTGATGAATTGAAAGACAAACTTCAGTCCTCTTCCTCCCCTCGCGGGCACACGCGAGGCACCGCTGTCACCATTTATAACAACGTGTTCTTTGGGCGTTTCTTGGAGGCGTGGTTGAAATGATAAGGCTTCGGAGGCTTCTTACTTTATTTGTAATAAAGGTGCGGGTAACAGGCTGCGTGTCTGTGGCCATGGCCCAGGTGGGCCATGCCCCTTGCGAGAGGGAGAGGAGTAGGCCTATTGACTGAGTGAAGTCTGGGCGCCAAGTGAGAGTGGGCCAGGGCGGGTCTGGTAGACGTGGGTACGCCTACCAGGCTTGCCCTCTGGCGGAATACTATGGAAACTAGCATGGCACGAAATATGAACTCAGCTGGCAGACAGCATGGCTGTCTATGCAGACAGTCAGGCTGTCTACATGTATAGGGAGCGCCTCTCTCTTTCTAGTTTGCATCTTCTCCTCCTTTTTCTTAAGGGAATTTGCCTTGAGCAAACCTCAATTACCACAGAGTTAATTTGTTCTAGACATAGGTTGGGATCCGTGATGCTTAGGCAATCTTCCCAGTTTATATCATTTAGGACTTGGTTTACTTGGTCCCACCTTATGTTTTTGTTATTGAAGTTGAATTTGGAGAAAGCTCCCTCGCGGCTGATCACATTGTGTTGATCTGGGGCTACCCGCATGCATGTCTGGACCTCTATTATGTTGTGATCTGAGTATATTGTTTTTGATATGATGACATTTCGTATCAGATCATCATTGTTGGTGAAGATGAGGTCCGGCGTATTCTCTAATCTTGTGGGCTCTACTATTTGCTGGTTTAAGGTGAACTTGGTGCAGAGATTTAAAAGTTCATGCATGTGTGAATTTTCATCTGAGCTGCCTCCTGGTGTTATCTCTGCTACCACATTGTTTGCAATGTTCCTCCATTTTAGGTGCCTGAGGTTGAAATCCCCCAGTAGCAAGATGTTGGGGGCAGGAGCTGGAAGATTTTCCAGACAGTGGTCAATTGTAGTGGTTGGTACTTTTGCACAATAAAGGTACAGATGGGAGAAAGTGCCTATGGCTTGGCAGAGTGCATAGTTCCTGTGTATAAAGAAAAAGGTGATGAAAGAGTCTAATAATTAAAGAAAGAAGAAGTTTGTCGAGTGTACCAGATAAAATGTATAGTAGTTACTATTGAAAGAATTAAGTATAAGACAGAGAGTGGGATTGCAGATGAACTCGGAGGGTTTAGGAAAGGTAGGGGATGTGTACACCAAGTGTTTACTGTGAAGCATATAGGTGGACAGTATTTAGATAAGGGTAAGGAAGTTTTTGTTGCATTTATGGATTGAGAAAAGGCATATAATAGGGTGGTTAGGGAGGAATATGGCAGATGTTACAAGAGTGCAGAATTGGTGATTGGTTACTTCAAGCTGATAAGAGTGTTTATGAGGATAGTATGGCTCAGGTTAGAGTATACAGGAGAAAAGTATATTATTTTCCAGTAAAAGTTGGCCTTAGACAGGGATGTGTGATGTCACCATGGTGACATCACATATCCACCTCACTCTTATCACCATCCCACCTCACTCTTCCCACCACCACCATCCCACCTCACTCTTCCCACCACCACCATCCCACCTCACTCTTCCCACCACCACCATCCCACCTCACTCTTCCCACCACCACCATCCCACCTGTCTTCTCACCACCACCTTCCCACTTCTGCCATCCCACCTTCCACCTCCCTCTTTGCACTTCCACCTTCTCTCTTCCCACTTTCACCTTCCTCTTCCCACCATCTTCATCCCACCTCCCTCTTCCCATCACCTTCATCCCATCTCCTTCCCACTACCACTGTCCCACCTCCCTCTTTTCTCTCCCTCTTTCCCCTTTCTCTCACCTCTCTCTTCCCACTCCTATTTTTCTGCCTCTTCTCCATGTCTCCCTCTTCTCATCTTTCTTCTGTGTCTTCCCAACTCTTCCTTTTTTCCCTCTTCCTCCTTTCCTCTAATTACTCTTTTTACCTTCCCTTTCTTCTTCCACCTCTCCCTTCCCTTCCTTCCCTTCCCTTCCTCTTCCTCCCCTTCCTCCTCCTAAATATCCCGAAAGATAACCATAATCCCTCAAAATAATATTTTACATTTTATGTAATTTTTTTCAATTTATTTGCAGTTGTATGATCACTCAAAGCCAGCACCTCAGCTCATTATTGATGGATGGAATGCTTGGTTTTATGAAGATGTCAAATCATTGGTAAGTAGTCAGTAATTGACTCCCAAGTGGTTAAAGAAATTTAACATGGCTGTTATAATATTAGTAAAAATAATTATTTTAACTTTAGATGATTATAAATTATTATTTTTTTTCATGTCATTAAATGAAGATTATAAATGTTGAATTTTTTCTTGTCATCCGATGTTAAAGTATGTAACATGAGACATTTTTCAACAGAGGACTGCGTGGAAAGATTATGGCAAGAATAAGGATTCAGTGGGACAGTTATGGGTATCCATGTTGTGCTATTACACGGAGACTTTCAATTGGGAGGAGCATGTTGTCACAATCAGGCAGTTGGCACCACTGACACGGTTGCAGAAATTGTGGAATTCTCGGTGCATTGTCATCGAGGATCCCTTTGATCTGAGCCATAATTTGGGAGCAGGTCTTTCCAGAAAGAGTAAGTTTTCATAGTAATTATTCTAAATTAAGTAATATTTGCCATTCATTGTGAATGCTGAAAGTAAGATTGATGCAGTCCTGACTTTCAGTAGATTAAAACATTGCTCACAAATTTCAAAAGCTTAAATTGGCACATTACTCAAGAGCTCTACATTACCATATTACTTAAGAACAATATAAAGACTTCATTTGCTCTCTTTGTAAGACAAACACAAACTGAATATTATTTTTTTTTATAAAGTATTATATCTTATCCTTATACTGTCTGCCAATACTTGCAGAGCTGCTTGTAAAGTTTCCTTCAGTCATCCCCATCTTAGTGTAAACGTTGCCACTCAGTCACCTCTTTTTGTGGATGGATTCTGATTTTTAAATCGTGTGTGTTCTAACCTCTCATCTCTTGTATTCATGCACTTTCACAGGTAGTAAGTTGGTAGATAGCAACCATCCAGAGAGGTACTACCGTCTTATCATATTAGTGTGTAATGGAAACCTGTTAAATGTTTTGCTCTCCAGCAGAATTGCTTGTCTTTTCTTTGTCTCATAAAAATATAAAGTGGCAGGTAAATCTTAAAACTTCTGTTTACATTGAGTGTATACTTATCTTTATTTTCCTGTTTCCTAGTAATATTTCCTTAACAATTTCACCCCATCTTATAAAGCAAACTCGTGATTTTGCAATGACAAGACTGGAAAAGTGTTGGTGATAAAAGTGTGAACATTGGTTTATCGGTACATTCACTTCCTTAGTATTATTATATTTTTTTTTGTATTTATTGGTGTTATTGGTACAGGATATTAACTGGTGGAAAGTAGAGATGTAAACATTAGCCACCAGTCTTGTTAGGGCTAATGCTAGGGCTAACACTCCACCACTCGCTATAAGCTGAGGACGAAAATATTTTAAGGTAAGTAATAAGTGTACTGTATATGCATTTTACTTTTTTTATTGTTTTTAGGCTTAATTCTATTGCTCACTTAATATATGAGAGTGTAAACATGTTATCAGGCATTTATATGCATTTAAAAGTTAAAAAAAAAATAAGGCCCACCATATAATTGGGGCCCTCCTGTTTCCCAATAATTCATTCAGACCTAATAAAAACCTATAAAACAGACTGGGGTGTGTGAAGGCTTTACCTGTCCTTAGGAAAATCAGCAAAAATGGAATATTTCCGCTATTTTGAGCCCAATTTCATTTTACTTCTGGTCCTAAAACCAACCAGAATCATCTCTGTTTCAGTAGTTTATCTTCCATTTTATCAATTGATATAAGAAACAACCAATAAAACCATAATAAACATCCTTCAAAACACCTCAAGCTCACTATTTTAACCTTTGACTGTTTTGGTCGTATATATGTCTTACAAGCCAGTGTTTCAGACGTATATACTATACTCAAAAATTCTAGCGGCTTCAAATCAAGTGGGAGAAAGCTGGTAGGCCCACATATCAGCGAATGGGTCTGTGTGGTCAGTGTGCGATGTTTAAAAAAACCTGCAGCACGTAGTGATAATGAGAAAAACGGACCGTGTTTTTGGATTAAAACGCTGACTTTGAGGTGTATTTTCGTATAGTATTTATGGTTGTATTCTCTTTTCGTGGTCTCATTGATAAAATGGAAAACATATTCGAAATAAAAATGATTTTGATTAGTTTCATTAAACGACCTTGAAATTGGCTCAAAAAGCAGAAATGTTCGATTTTTCCAATGTTCAAAAAGGAACCGGTTAACGAACACCGGGAAAACGTGCAATTATGTAAGTATAATATTGTAAGTGCTTGTGAAAGTGCATTTTTGGGGGGCTGAAATAGACTAACCTAAATGACATTTTTTTTTAAGGAAAAAAATTGCGTAAAGGGATGAGCAGGCTTCTGCAATGAATTTTTTGTTAACCAGGGTTTCCCCGTAAATGCCACGCGTCCCAAAACCGTCAACTGGTGAGTCTAATTTCTTTCACAAGTGCACTGATATTATTTATACCATTTTTTCAAAAAGCAGTAGTCTGCATAACAGTAAATCTTCTATTTTTTGGTGAATTAAAAAACAAAATAGAAAGCAAGGAATATAAGAGGGGGCCCAAAGACATTAAAGAACAGAAAATCTTTTTTAGTGAGGGAAAGCCATTGTTTTTTTACCTATTTTTAAAGAAACTTTTTTTTTTTCATGAAATTGGCAAATTGCCAACTGACCACTTGGGTAGTTGAAATTGGAAATGGCGGGTTTTTTGTCTCAATTGATGAACAAATGGAGTTCTAAAGTATATGATTTGGTGCTGGAAAAAGGGAAATTTGGGAAAAGGGCTCAAATCGGGAAATCGACGTGCGTATATATCGCAGAGATTACTAAAACCCCCC
>WNWK01025872.1:0-28050 GCA_009830355.1 Cherax destructor
AAGGAAAGTAAGGTGGAACCAGGTTGCAAAGTTATGTTGCTCAACCCAACACAGACCCCTGGTATGCATAAACTTGTCCCCAAATTTGTCGGACCCTACCGTGTCCTACGACAGCTCCGCGGCAATAAGTTCGAGGTGAGGGAGATAGCTACCGGAACTATCAGAGAAGCTCACCTTGACCACATGAAGTATATTGATCATGTGCAAGCTGAAGCAGAGCTGCAATCGCGGGCATTGCAAAGCCACAATCAGACTCAACCTAGTGACAACCCGTCTAGTTCTTCACCCGCTATCCCTACGACAGATGACAGTCCTGTAAGGCTCCATACTTATGGCCTGAGACCCCGGACAGCAGTACATTTCTGTGACATTGACATACCTACTGACTTGTCCGACTCCTACGCTAGCTACGCTAATTGTTTGCTTGCAGAAATGGGGATTAATGCGCACACATTGTATAGTTAGTAAATAATGGAGTCAGGGTGGACAACACCATGTAAATACGTAAAATTTATTCTTAGAGGGTACCCGTAGTATAATGAATTCCATGGAAATAATGTTATTGTGAGTATGTGCACCCAGTGTGTCTTGTAAAGCCTGTATAAAGGCAAGGGCAATATCGCCTTTTGAGTTAAATGTCACACCTTAGGAAATGCTACTGTCAGTCATTGTTTGCAGATGTGAGGATACTACAGCGCTCATGGATGTGCAGTCAAGTTGACGTCTGGCCCTGTGGACAACCTGTATATAGAAGACTCTAGTTCCTGTGTCAGCGTTGGCTTGTTCTGTCTTCTGTCCAGCTGTGCGGGCAGGCCGATTTTCTCTTCCCCGACTCACGTAGGGGGAGAGTTTTTTTTTTGGCCTGCACCGGCAATTTCCAATTGTAAATGTCAGGTGACCGGAAGCCAGTTTCCCCTGGGTAACCTTGCTTGCTTGTTTACACCTTCGTGCCCGCCAGTATTGTCGTGTCGAGACGACACGCGGTAGGTGGCCGAGCGGATGTAAACAGCCTACCCAGAGGCTGTTTCAAACTGCGCGGCACTATGGTGCTGCCCTCTATAGGCCTATCAAGGTCGGGCTGGTCAGCCATGCTTCTCTCTCACTTCGACAGCCTACCTCACTGAACCAGGTTCTACCCAACTGGCTCCCGGTCCCCTCGCACTCTGTCCCCGTGTATTCCTACACCTTGCCATTAATAAACTGAGTCTAGTCATCGGCTGTATCTCTGCACCTACGCTACCATTCTACTGCCCAAAGTAAGCAGCCAAGAAGTTAGACTTAACACAATATTGAAAATTACGTCGTGGAATAAATAGGCAAGGAAAAAATTAGTGTAAGTCAAGGCCCTCATACTTCGTCTAGTTTTTAATACTGTTCATACTGCAGTCTCTCGTGTTACTCCTTTATCACTTAGTTGGGCAGAAAGTGATCTAATTACCACTAGTTCTGCTTCTGGATTGTGGTGCAGGTGACAAACAACCAGATATCATAAGTTGTTAAGAGCAAATTCTAAGCTACTAGAGGCTACTGGTGTTTCAACTACAGCTGGTTTCACTACATCTGCCATACTATTAATACACCCTTCAGTAATCCACAGTCTAAAATTTGTTCTTTATAGTACATAGTTCAAGTAATGATTATAATATTTGTTTTAAAAAGCAACTATGTTTTTTGTGTTTGTTTAACGAAAATCATTATCAATAAATATTCATATATACTGTAAGATGAATGCAATTCCAAAGCTTTTTCAAAACTCCCTATTATGAATCTGAGGGAAATATATCCCACTGACTCTTAAAACATCAAATATGCTCTGTTTAACTCGTACTTGGTTTTTCACAGAGTAGTCATGAAATACGTCTGAAACCCAGAAAGAAATCTGAAGTTGTACGAACTTTTAAGACAAAATCATTAGAATTTGATTTTTCACAGAGGCATAAAAGTTGAATGTGGTACTTAGTCTCACAGGAGCAGCGAGACATTTTCAGAGTTAACACTAACCTCGATTATCTAAAAGTCTCTCACAGGAGCAGCAGGACATTAACCTCGTTTATCTAAAAGTCTCTCACAGGAGCAGCGAGACACTGTCACAGAGTTTATAATGGTAGTTTATAATGGTACAGTTCATAACAGAGTTCACGATGGTAGAGTTCATAATAGAGTTCACAATGGTTCATAATGGTAGATATCATATTGGTAGAGTTCTCATTAGTAGAGTTCACAGTGGTAGAATTTATTTTGGTAGTAGAGTTCATAATGGTGGAGTTCATAATGGTAGAGTTCATAATGGTAGAGTTCATAGTGGTAGAGTTCATAATGGTAGAGTTCATAATGGTAGAGTTCATAATGGTAGAGTTCATTGTGGTAGAGTTCATAGTGGTAGAGTTCATAATGGTAGAGTTCATAATGGTAGAGTTCATAATGGTAGAGTTCATAGTGGTAGAGCTCATAGTGGTAGAGTTCAAAATGGTAAAGTTTATAATGGTAGAGATCATAATGGTAAAGTTTATAATGGTAGAGTTCATAATAGAGTTCAAGATGGTAGAGTTCATAATCATAAGTTCATAATGGTACAGTTCATAATGGTAGTTTATAATGGTAGAGTTCACAATGGCAGAGTTCGTAATGGTACAGTTCATAATGGTAGAGTTCATAATGGTAGAGTTCATAATGGTAGAGTTCATAGTGGTAGAGCTCATAGTGGTAGAGTTCAAAATGGTAAAGTTTATAATGGTAGAGTTCAAAATGGTAAAGTTTATAATGGTAGAGTTCATAATAGAGTTCAAGATGGTAGAGTTCATAATCATAAGTTCATAATGGTACAGTTCATAATGGTAGTTTATAATGGTAGAGTTCACAATGGCAGAGTTCGTAATGGTACAGTTCACAGTGTTAGAGTTCATAATGGTAGAGTTCATAATGGTAAATTTCCTAATGGTAGAGTTCACAATGGTAGAGTTCATAATGGTAGAGTTCATAATGGTAGAGTTCATAATGGTAGAGTTCATAATGGTAGAGTTCATAATGGCAGAGTTCATAATGGTAGAGTTCATAATGGTAGAGTTCTATATTAGTTTAGTATAACTACAATGTTGCCATAATATATAATTTTCAATTTTTTACGAAAAAAATGATTTACAGTATATTTTGGTTTATTGGGAAGCACTGGGAAAGTTACAGAGCCGAGCAAAAATCTAAAATATTTATATTGGCTTTCCAGATGTGAACATTTTTTCATTGAAATTTAGTTTTGTGTATATTCTTCATTGCTCTGGAGTAAGAGGAAACTGCCAGTATGAAAACGCACGTAATATTATGGGAAACAATAGGAAAGTATCGGTCAGCTGACGATCCCTTCTTTCTTTATAGACTTTTTTTAAATAAATTATGGAATCGCTTTGAAATATTAAACATAACAAAAATTTGTAAATTTCATAATTTTTAGCAAGTTTAGTGTAGGTTGCTAGATGAGATTAGATGCATGAAAATGGCAAGTAAACAAATAATCAACATTTGCTATAGATTTCATACATACAAAATTAATAAATAGACACAGAAAACATTATGAATAAGTTGATATATTGTAATGATCAATCGCAAGAAATTTTGGGGTAGTTCACTGCTTTCTTTCAAATTGGTAATGATACGTGTTGGAAATATCCACAAGGAATTGTTGGAAGCAACTGTGCCAGAATTATTTAAGAATAAGTAACGGTCAACTGAAATTACAAAATTAATCACAATTACGAAAATATCTATTAAATGAATAGTTACATTGTTCCTCTCTTTTTCTGATTCCGTGACCATGGAAATGTGTACACTTCCCTTTAACTAATAACTCTGTATTTAAGTCTAGTATTTTACCGTATGATAAAAATTTACCCATCTATTCTAGCATTTTCATCACATGAGTTCGTAACAGAAATAGGATGTCTCTAATAACCTCGTCCAGTACGGCTTTTACAGACCATCATCTTTCTTGGTCCAGACCCACCTAGTCAAGGAAGACAACTCGGGTGCTAGTATTAGTACCTGACCTCAAACATGGCCTCCCTATTAGTTTGCCTTCCTAATATTCTCATCCTTAGCTGTCTTTTTTGGGAGAATTAGCTGTTCATTGTTCATCATAAATAGTCTCTTTAATGTCATGTCAAAGTTTGTGCTGGTTCTCTCACAGAGCAGTAAAACGAATCTCTCAACGGCGTGTGTGACATCTACAAGTATTTCACTTAATTCTTGGGACAGTTTTATAAGAGCCTCTGTTAACTATTTCCGCATCTCCCAGACTTAGTAAGGAAACTTATCTCACCCTGTCCAGTAAAACTGGAAACTGTCATATCCAGTCAGAGCTTGAAACACTGGCAGTGGTTGTGTCTTCTCAGGTTCTAGACCAGCTGCAATTTCCTGGGCTGCCAAGTAATAAAAGAGTTTCCCAGCTCCAAACGCTAGCTATTGTTTACCCTTTGGGTGTCTTCGTTGTTAAACTGAAAAAGCCAACTCAACATCAGTGTCAACTGCCCAAAATGCCCTGCATACTAGGGGCTTTTGGCATGTACACCTCATGTAATCTCAATAACCAAATGTAATTCTTTGTATCATGCCCAAATAAAAATATTATTATTATTATTATTATTATTATTATTATAACTGTCCGAAAGATAAGGGGTTACTTGTCCATTGCTCCAGGCATTTTAGTCTGTTTTAACAATATGCATGGTCTACAGGGGAAAAGATTATTCCACTTGCCTAAAAAGACGAAAGGAAAATATGTAAGAACAAAAACTAAGAAAATAGAAGAGAAACCAGAGAGATGTGTATACATAAACGTGTACATGCATGTGTAGTGAGACCTAATTGAAAGTAGTAGCAAGATGTACATGTTTTCTTGCGTGTTTATGAGACAGAAACAAAAACACCAGCAATCCTACCATTTTGTAAAACAATTACAGGTCTCCGTGACTGCTGTCTACCAACGTACTAATTAATTTTTTTAAGCCTCTTGAGGCTGGACATAACGAACTCCGTAAAAGGACACAAGCGCAACTAATGTGACATTTTATTGTGGCAACGTTTCGCTCTCCAGGAGCTTTGTCAAGCCATTACTGTAGAGCAAAACGTTGCCACAATCAAATGTCACAACAGTTGCACTTGTGTCCTTTACCTAATATATCGTCGGTAATTCTACCAACATTATTATGATACTAATCTTACCATGTCCAGCAAAACTGGATAGAGTGTCATATTCTTTCAGACCTTTTCAAAGATGTAAACGGAACTTCCACCGACTTAGAAGTTCGAAGTACCGCTAGGGCTTGGCGATACCTGTTTCCATCGGCAACGTCTGTCTAGCAGTTCCTGCAAGAGGCCGCAATCACTAACCACATCAGTAATCAAAGCAGTGCGCAACTTCCCTATACGTCTTCCTCTTAAATATTTAACCTCACTCGCGTATTCACTCTCCAGCGAAAGCTGGAGAGTGAATACGCGAGTGGAGAAGAGAAGAGAAGATATAACTGAAGATATAACTGAGAAGATATAACTGATATTCAATTTATGTAAAAATTTGAAGACTAAACCTGTAACACTGAGTAACTTCTCAAAGTGGAATATCTGGTCAAGTCAGTTACTAATAGTGGGATCTCGTCCTCAGAGGCTGTACGTTCGACAACTGCTACAATGGAACTACCTAAAAATGATTTTTGCTCTGGCCAACTAACTTTTTCGATCAGCCACTGCTCCACAATGCAGTCACAAATATCCTCATTTCAACACCTCTGGATAATAAATCTTCAGGATTACTACTTCCAGGGATGTGCTTATACGTTATAGGTATGAAAGAGTTTTCGTTATCAGGAGCATCTCCGCTATTTTATTTTTGATGTAATTTTATTATTGCAATTTCAAAGTCACTGGACGTCTACCTCATTTTTCAGACAATATTTTAATCTGATTTAAAGAAACAGCTTGCGCTGAACCCTTCGAGATACACAGAGCTAACTTTGTACCCACATATAGTACCGTCAATTCCAATTCATGACTCATGAAATTGTAATGATATGATTCCAAACAAACCATACCACAGGTGGGGTAGGAACCCACGGTCAGAGAGTCATAAAACTCCAGACCGATGCGTTAGCGGGTTCTATTCCCGCCGGTGGTATGCTTTAATTCCAATTCAGGCAGCGTTCTACTTTTTGTGATGCCAATTCTGCCTTGAAAGTAAGGATGTTTTTCCTGTGTTATAGGTAAGAAATGCTAATGCACAGTAGGCTTTCAGCAGTAGCTTGAGCCGCTATGTGTGTGATGAATGGTTTTGAAAACAAGTTGAAGATTGAGACACTTAAGCAACATATGGCTTCATCAGTCCAATACAAAGCAGAAATGGGTAAGGAGAAGAGGAGTTTGAGGTAATCAGTCGTTCAGCCTGGAGTCGATGTGTTCAGTCTATCAATCTTGTAGAAAGTACAGCATAGGGCCGTAGAAGTGGCTTATATACTGTGAGCAGGTGAGTGGAAGCAGGAGGAGGGGGGATCACAGTGGAACCATCCACTAGTGTAAGTAGGTCTTCGTCCAAAGGTTGGACAAGTGTTGAAGAATTCCTTGTATCAAGATCCATGATGTTGCAGTGTCTGACAGATGTGATAAATGGTTTTGTAAACTGACAAGTTGAAGATTGAGACAGTTTAGCTACATTTGGGAATCTTTATTAAGGAAACGTTTCGCCACACAGTGGCTTCATCAGTCACTGCAACATCATGGGAACTTGATACAAGGAATTCTTCAATACTTGTCCAAACTTTGGACGAAGACCTACTTACACTAGTGGATGGTACCACTATGATCCCGCCTCCTCCTGCTTCCACTCACCTGACTACAGTATATAAGCCACTTCTCCGGCCACATGCTGTACTTTCTACAAGAGTGATGGACTGAACACATCGATTCCAGGCTGAGGGACTGATTACCTCAAACTCCTCCTCTCCTTACCCATTTCTACTTTTTATTGGACTGTTGAAACCACTGTGTGGCGAAACGTTTCCTTAATAAAGATTTCCATATGTTGCTGAAGTGTCTCAAACTTCATCGAGCCGCTATGAAGCAACGGTTCAGGGCTCTATGGTTGGTATCTGGGCATAGTCATTCGCTAATACCTGTCACTCACTTTCAGATTAATCTGTTAGTACTTCATCTTTTCCCTGTTTTAGTTTACAGGTTTCCCGGACTATTATCCTCATGATGGTGACTGGGCTCATTAACCTAAGAGAGTTTATTATCTTTGTCAGGACACGGACTGGATAGATCTTAACACGCTTTGTGATGAACGTATTTTTGATGTTGTTCCAGTCCATACCGAGGATATTGGTGGTTCCAGGTACATCCTGCCCGGAGTCACCGCAGATAATTTATTTTAAGGAAGAGGAGTTACTATTCCATTCACACAATGCATGTTAGCCTGTTGCAAGATCTTTTTTCTACGCTACCACTCTCTGAATATTATCAACAAAATATTGCTTGCTCATGAGACGTGAATTTTTTCAGGTGTGTCTCTATAGTAGCCTGCAGTGGAAAGGGATCGAATTTTGCCCCGTGAGCAAGATTCTAAATTAATAATAATATTAAAAGGTTGATTATATCATGTGGATCAGCAGGCCACAGAAAGCACATAAAAATCACGGTCTTCTTCCTGTAGACCAACATTCAAAATGCTGTTGAGATATCTGCAGGTATTTTCAAGGTGACACCTCCTCCAACTGCTTCTTCTCGCCTGTCTACAATATATATAAGCTCTTTTTCCGCGCATATGCTGTAATTTTATCAAGATTGATGGACTGATCACATCGACTCGAGGCTAAGAGATTGATTACCTCAAACTCCTTCTGATCTTCCATCATTCATCTCTGTATTGGACTGAGGAAGTCATTGGCTGGCCAAACGCTTCTACAATAAAGATACCCAAGAGTTACACAAGTGTCTCATTTGTCGGTTTCAGTACCATTCATTTAACCACTTTATAGCGGGTAGGAAAGGAGCATCCCAAACTGTATCATGGACTTGCGTCTTGGCAGCAAAGCTTTATCTTGATTACTAATAGAGACAGCTCCATCGTCATTTTAGAGATGGAATGATTTCATCTGGTGAATATCCTTGTCCTCGTGCCATTTTTTGTGTCAGCCTCCCATTTAGAGATGACCCACTTTTGGACGTCTCCATTTGACGAAATGCTTGTCTGTGGAGGTTCCAGTTTTAGATAGTGGGATGCGTCTTATAACTTCTCCAAACCCTGTACTTGGCAGTAGCAGCCTCGACAGCAAAAGCCTAACCAAAGCTGATTTGAAGTCTTAATTAAATATTGCACATGAGGGATATGCTTGTATTAGAGATTATGGATATGTTCAGTGAGGACGTTCACTTGGTTATCAACATCACCTTGGAAAATTGCGCACCAATCTGAGGTGGTGAGCTGAGAGCAAATTGCAAACCAGTTTCCTCTGTCCCACAGCCAGGTTGTGTGTGATGATTCTTCACCTCGTTCTTTTGGTAATTTAAGTATCATAATTTTGGCTTTGTGATCAGATGTGTAGGTAGTACCCAGAGAGTTGCAAGTGTCGGTGTCTACAGATAAATCATTCACTTCTGGGTCAAGAGAGGAGCTTCAGATATGAGTAGGAAAGCCAACAAAGGTTTTCATGTCAAATATTGCAAAACGATCATCGAAATCCCTTTTTGTAAGATGCTGGTTATGGCAACCAACAATTATATTATGTTTTACTATGCAGAAGGGTGACCACAGGTTGCATCAGAAAGTTGATCTGGTCTGGTTGCTGACTCTGAGATTTGTACAGCGCACATGCTAGTCAGGAGATACAAAGATTTATGCATTGCCTGAAGAAAAGCACTTCCAGGCGAATATTAATGGCAGCATCAATGAGTTGGGCATGTACACATTTATAACTCCTCTGTGACCCAGCCTGTCTCGTTGCACACATTAGGTGTGGCCAGCAAGTTTAGTAAAATTGTCTTGAGTCTTCTTGTCCAAAAATGTTTCAACGTGGATCATCATGTGAAGACGATGAGTGGTCACCAAACTGTGCATGAGCTTCTTTAGATTGGTCATGAAGCCTCTAACGTTGCCAGATAGAATGCTTATAAACTGGCTCCTCATGCTTGTCTTTATCTTGACTAAATACTTAAAGTGTAAAAGGTGTTTGTCCTTGAAACAGGTAGGACACTGGAACAATCACTGGGATGTAGCTCTGTAGTTTTGAATAAAGCACGAAACTCCCCACCTCTCTCTCTCTCTCTCTCTCTCTCTCTCTCTCTCTCTCTCTCTCTCTCTCTCTCTCTCTCTCTTTTTTGTTGAAAATTTAACTCATCTTGTCTCTTTCATTCTTCATCAAGAGGTGTGCTCAAGAGTTATGGTGACTGCATAAACATAATCAGTGTTAGCGGAAGGGAGATCGACTCACACACAAAATAACCAGAATTCCATTTGTATTTGGGGTGAGCATGCGCACCTAATTACTTTAATATCAACCTGCTGTAGTCAATCATATTATAGGTGTAATAGAATATATTAAATAAGGCTGATCTTAGAAATTAGCAGAGGGAGAATAATAGTCCTCATCTAGTAAATTAAGCACCGCACGGGAAGTCTCTGGGTGTTGATCTATATCAGCTGGGTCTTATGAGGGTCCTAATTATGGTAAAGGTACTAGTCTTTTTTGAGTATGTTTAGCTGAAGCTCTTGGGCTCTTCAATGGTGTTTATCATAATCTCTTGGGTTTATTAACTTGCGCCGCTCAGTATCTGCAATAATGATTAGTTTGAAGTTTTCTTACATCAGTACGCAGAGTTAGTTTCTAATGTGAACTCTGAGAGTCACTTCTTGACGCAACAGAGAATAACATTACTTCACTACATAGCCTCAAACATTTTTCAAGGTGTTCATAGAACGGTGGTCACTATCAGTGTGGTGCAGGTGGATGGACCAAAGCTCGCTGCACAGACCTGGCTCACAGCACCAGAGGCCAATGATTAAATCATAATTCCAATTCAATTAGCGTGGAGCTGGGCAGCAGGTGGAGGTGCACGCTTTCTCTGTGCACGAGAGAGATCCAGTTCGTTTATCAGAAAACAGTAAACCGAAGAAATATGTAGGTTTGTCGCTTCATTTTAAATATATTAAAAAAGGAAGACTCATTTCAGATTTGTTATGGTCTCATCAGATTTTAAGACAAATATCTGATTTGAATGGCGAGAGAACTTCATGGAGATTTTATGAGGCGCTCTAAGAGTTATAAGCAAACTAAAATCGACAAGTAGGAACAAAACAGTTCAGTCAACATATTTTAGGTACTTTTAGAGGTTACATAATAAGGTACTAGTTGGTAGACAGTAACCACCCAGGGAGGTACTACCGTCCTGCCAAGCGAATGTGAAACAGAAACCTGTAACTGTTTTAATGATGGTAGGATTGCTGGTGTCTTTTCTGTCTCATAAACACGCTGGATAACAGGTATATCTTGCTACTTCTATTTACACTTAGGTCACACTACACAGGCATGCATATATATACATACACACATCTAGATTTTTCTTCTTTTTCTTAATAGTTCTTGTTCTTTATTTCCTCTATTCTCCATGGAGAAATGCAAAATCATTTTTCCTCTGTAAGCCATGCGTGTCGAATGAGGCGACTAAAATGTCCAGAGCAATAGGCTAGTAACCCCTTCTCTTGTACAAAAATACGAAAATCGAGAATTTTTTTTTTTATAAAACTGGGATGTGTGAATGTGTGTGGATGTTGTGAGGATGATAAGAAAGAGATGATTGCTAATGTTTTGAATGAAAAGAAGTTGGATGTCCTGGCTCTAAGCGAAACAAAACTGAAGGTGGTAGGCGAGTTTCTGTGCGGAGAAATAAATGGGATTAAGTCAAGAGTATCTGAGAGAGTCAGAGCTAAGGAAGGGGTAGCAATAATGTTGAAGGATCAGTTATGGAAGGAGAGGAGGGAATACAAATGTATAAATTCAAGGATTATGTGTATTAAAATAAAGGTTGGATGCAAAAAGTGGGTCATAATAAGTGTGTATGCACCTGGAGAAGAGAGGAGTGTAGAGGAGAGAGAGAGAGATTTTGGGAGATGTTACGTGAGTGTGTAGGAACTTTTGAAACAAATGAGAGAGTAATTGTGGAAGGGAACCTAAATGCTAAAGTAGGAGAAACATTTAGAGAGGGTGTGGTAGGTAAGTTTGGGGTGCTAGGTGTAAATGAAAATAGGGGCCCTTTGATTGAACTTTGCATAGAATGGGGTTTAGTTATAGGTAATACATATTTTAAGAAAAAGAGGATAAATAAGTATACAAGATATGATGTAAGGCGATATGACAGTAGTTTGTTGGACTATGTATTGCTAGAAGAAAGACTGTTGAATAGACTTCAAGATGTACATGTTTATAGAGGGGCCACAGATATATCAGATCACTTTTTAGTTGTAGCTACAGTGAGAGTAAAAGGTAGATGGGATACAAGGAAAATAGAAGCAGTAAGTAAGAGACAGGTTAAGGTTTCTACACAAAAGGAGGAGGCAGTTAGGGTAAAATATAAACAATTATTGGAGGATAGATGGGCTAGTGAGAGTGTAGGCAATGTAGTCGAACTCGTATGTGGATACAGGAAAGTGGGTGCGGGAGAAAAGAAGAGCGATTGGTGGAATGATGATGTGAAGAAAGTAGTAAGGAAGAAAAAGTTAGCATATGAGAAGTTTTTACAAAGTAGAAGTGATGCAAGGAGGGAAGAGTAAATGGAGAGAAAAAGAGAGGTTAAGAGAGTGGTGAAGCAATGTAAAAAGAGAGCAAATGAGAGAGTGGGTGAGGTGTTATCAACAAAAAAAAATTTAAATAACAACAATTTTTGGAGTAAGATTAATAAGTTGGGGAAGCCTAGGGAACGAATGGATTTGTCAGTTAAAAATAGGAGAGGAGAGTTATTAAATGGAGAGTTAGAGGTATCGGGAAGATGGAGGAAATATTTTGATGAATTGTTAAATGTTGATGAAGACAGGGAAGCTGTGATTTCGTGTATAAGGCAAGGACGAATAACATCTTATAGGAGTGAGGAAGAACCAGTTGTGAGTGTGGGGAAAGTTCGTGAGGCAGTGGGTAGAATGAAAGGGGGTAAGGCAGCTGGGATTGATGGGATAAAGATGGAAATGTTAAATGCAGGTGGGGATATAGTAGTGGAGTGGTTAGTGCTTTTATTTATTAAATTTATGGAAGAGGGTAAGGTACCTAGGGATTGGCAGAGAGCATGCATAGTTCCTTTGTATAAAGACAAAGGGGACAAAAGAAAGTGCAAAAATTATAGGGGAATAAGTCTTTTAAGTATACCTGGTAAAGTGTATGGTAGAGTTATTATTGAAAGAATTTAGAGTAAGACAGAGAGTAGGTTAGCAGATGAACAAGGAGGCTTTAGAAAAGGTAGGGGGTGTGTAGACCAAGTGTTTACAGTGAATCATATAGGTGAACAGTATTTAGATAAGGGAATTGAGGTTTTTGTGGGATTTATGGATTTGGTATAGGCATATGACAGGATGGATAGGGGGGCAATGTGGCAGATGTTGCAAATATATGGAATAGGAGGTAGGTTAGTGAAAGCAGTGAAGAGTTTTTACGAGGATAGTGAGGCTCAAGTTAGAGTATGTAGGAGAGAGAGAGATTATTTCCCAGTAAAATTTGGCCTTAGACAAGGATGTGTCATGTCACCATGGTTGTAAAAGAAGTGAATGCTCGGGTGTTGGCAAGAGGTGTAGGGTTAAAAGATAAAGAACCTACCACAAAGTGGGAGTTATCGCAGTTATTCTTTGCTGATGACACTGTGCTTTGGGGGATTCTGAAGAGAAGTTGCAGAGGTTGGTGGATGAGTTTGGTAGGGTGTGTAAAAGAAGGAAATTAAAAGTGAATATAGGAAAGTAAGGTGAAGAGGTTAACAAAAAAAATAGATGACGAAAGATTGGATATCAGATAGGAGGGAGAGAGTATGGAGGAGTTGAATGTATTCAGATATTTAGGAGTGGATGTGTCAGCAGATGGGTCTATGAAAGATGAGCTGAATCATAGAATTGATGAGGGTAAAAAGGTGAGTGGTGCACTTAGGAGTCTGTGGAAACAAAGAATTTTGTCCATAGAAGCAAAGAGGGGAATGTATGAGAGTATAGTTATGCCAACGCTCTTATATGGGGGTGAAGCATGGGTGATGAATGTTGCAACAAGGAGAAGGCTGGATGCAGTGGAAATGTCATGTTTGAGAGCAATGTGTGGTGTGAATATAATGCAGAGAATTCGTTTGGAAATTAGGAGGAGGTGTGGGATTACCAAACCTATTATCCAGAGGGCTAAGGAGGGGTTGTTGAGGTGGTTCGGACATGTAGAGAGAATGGAACGAAATAAAATGACTGCGAGAATGCATAAATCTGTAGTGGAGGAAAGGCGGGGTAGGGGTCGTCTTAGAAGGTTGGAGGGAGGGGGTAAAGGAGGTTTTGTGTGAGATGGTGGCTTGGACTTCCAGCAAACGTGCGTGATCGTGTTAGGAGCGAATAGAGACAAATGTTTTTTAGGACGTGACGTGCTGTTGGAGTGTAAGCAAGGTAATATTTATGAATGGATTCAAGGAAACCGGCAGGCCGGACTTGAGTCCTGGAGATGGAAAGTACAATGTCTGCACTCTGTAATGTTAGAGCGCATCTGCCAAGACAGTGATGGAGTGAATGATGATGAATTTTTTTCCCGGCCACCCTGCCTTGGTGGGAGACAGGCGATGTGTTAATACTAATAATTAAAAATATTACCGAGGCTTTAATACTTGCGATCGTCATAGAGCTGTGTAGCTAAGTAACTTCCTTACGATGCCCAGTACCACTCAGAATTAACCTCCTTCCCCTTTCTCAAAGAGACATGTAAGCATCGCAGGCGTGCACTTGCCTCTGTAACAATCCATGTACCACAACGACCCACTCCACAGGCATACCTACATCCACACAGAAATATTGTACAACACTTTACTTTTTCGTCACATTGCGAAAGAAGAAATCCAACATTGATAAAAAAAATATGTTTTCCCAACTTCTCTAAACTTTTTGAGATATGGTTTATATGATGAGGTGGAGGCAGCAGCAGAAGGAACATGTTCTCAGTCACCTTACTTGATCCTAGAAAGTCTAAACGTGTATTACACAAATTAATCAGTCAGTATCGTAACTTCAATATGTGTTCCTAAACTACTTGATGCTAATTGGATTGTTGACCATTGCTAAACTTTACAGGAGTTATAAATCATTCGGCTCAGAAACCAGTCTTCAGGATATAATCACAATCCACTGTTTTCTGAGTGACTCAGCTGGATGTTCTATAATACAAGGAGATAATGGAATACGAAATATCCATGTTTGGATATATACCCGCATCACATTTACATAAGCAAGTCTCTCCAGCTTTAATTTTAATTAAGTGTAAGAAAAGGAAGACAGTTTTGAATAGTGATCTCTCATGGGCTAGAAATTCGCATCATATCAGAATTTTAGCTGATAAAAGACAATGTACGACAACTACCAAGCAAATGAATCATATAAATATGCTTAACTGTAATTAATTTCAATTAATTTTAGCCAGAACTGTATGTAGTAAATACAGTTATTCTGAAATACAAAAAAAAGAAATTTAAGTGAAACTCTGTGTCTCTCTCTTCCTTCCCTCTCTCTCTTTCCCCTTTAGCTGAAATAAGAATTTCAGATAAGTTAAATAAAAAATGGTCGCCAGATAGAGTGGAGGGTTTTTTCAATTTCTGGACCCGGGGTGGACGACACCAAAAAAAATTGAATAGCAATGGAGCATCATCCAGCAAACACTCCTCTTTATACACACACACACACACACACACACACACACACACACACATACACACACACACACAAACACAAACACACACACACTAACATTCACACACACACTCTCACACACACAGTGTGTGTTCCAGCTGGTGCTGTTCGTCCTGGTGCTGCCTTCAAAGACAGTGTTCCAGCTGGTGCTGTTCGCCCTGGTGCTGCCTTCAAAGACAGTGTTCCAGCTGGTGTTGTTCGCCCTGGTGCTGCCTTCAAAGACAGTGTTCCAGTTGGTGCTGTTCGTCCTGGTGCTGCCTTCAAAGACAGTGTTCCAGCTGGTGCTGTTCGCCCTGGTGCTGCCTTCAAAGACAGTGTTCCAGCTGGTGCTGTTCGCCCTGGTGCTGCCTTCAAAGACAGTGTTCCAGCTGGTGTTGTTCGCCCTGGTGCTGCCTTCAAAGACAGTGTTCCAGCTGGTGCTGTTCGTCCTGGTGCTGCCTTCAAAGACAGTGTTCCAGCTGGTGCTGTTCGCCCTGGTGCTGCCTTCAAAGACAGTGTTCCAGCTGGTGTTGTTCGCCCTGGTGCTGCCTTCAAAGACAGTGTTCCAGCTGGTGCTGTTCGTCCTGGTGCTGCCTTCAAAGACAGTGTTCCAGCTGGTGCTGTTCGCCCTGGTGCTGCCTTCAAAGACAGTGTTCCAGCTGGTGCTGTTCGTCCTGGTGCTGCCTTCAAAGACAGTGTTCCAGCTGGTGCTGTTCGCCCTGGTGCTGCCTTCAAAGACAGTGTTCCAGCTGGTGCTGTTCGTCCTGGTGCTGCCTTCAAAGACAGTGTTCCAGCTGGTGCTGTTCGCCCTGGTGCTGCCTTCAAAGACAGTGTTCCAGCTGGTGCTGTTCGCCCTGGTGCTGCCTTCAAAGACAGTGTCTGTAAAGATTTAGAAATGTGAGACATTTCTTTAGCTGGAGATAATGGTCCTGGTATTTCTGAAGAAATAGGGGCAGACCTATTTTGCATTCCTAGGTCTCGTGACCTAGGAATACAAAATAGCGCTTCAGCTGGCAGTGTCAAAAATGCATATCGTGCTTCTGGGAATGGTATTGATACATTGCTAGAAACAACTGATGGGATTTTTGATGCTGGTACAGGTGCCGAAGATAGTGTGGGGTCAGGTCCAAAAACTGCACCAGTATTAAACACAGCCCCCACAAATACTAGCTGGCAGAGACCAAATTTTGCAAATATTATGCTTGGGGTATCTGTAGACTTGGAATATCTAGAAAAAACGAAACGTGCATCTTAGACCATCCATAACAATGCCGCGACCTCATGACCAAAGGAGTGTGTCATTGTTCTAACTGTAAACTTTTTCACCCTGAAATTTTTTATTCATCAGCCTTTGAAAAACAATGCTACAACAAAAACTGCCCTGCACACAGTTTGAAAGAGACCAGAAGGTACAGATGCCACTGACCTTGGGAAACAAACCATGATTGTTACAACCACTCAAGAAATTTCTATTGCCATGAAGGAAAAAAATTGGCATGAATTACTCCACCACCTGGGAACCTTGTTGAGTGGAGGTACAGTCTGTGGCCACCACTAGAGAACAACAGATGTTAGTTCCGTCAAGTAAAGCCCCCAACAAACAGGCATTACAATATTTGCATTTGCAAATATACAGAGTCTAAAGCCCTTAACCAACAAAATACCTTCTATTAGTGAACTAACAGAGACAAATGCAATGTTTGCAACTTTCACAGAGACAACGAAATATGGATACCAGAGTACAACTTATTTAGATGCGACAGAAAATACAGTCAACAAGGGAAGGGGTTAGCCTGTATGTCACAGAGTCGTGCATTTTCTCAGAATAATTTCACACTACAAATAATGTAGATGAAGTTTTAGCAGTGAAGATGAAAAAAAAACAAGACCTAGTCATGGTGGTTTTATATAAGCCGCCATCTGCTACTTCCTAACAGTGTAAGGAACAATTACTGAAAATTTATTACCAGCTATAAAAGCTTCCAACTGTAGCCCCAAATATCTTGTTAGTAGGTGTGGCAAATAATGTTATAGTGGAGATAACTCCAGGTGGCAGCTCAGATGAAAATTCTCACACACATGAGCTATTGAATCTTTGCAACAAATTCACCTTAAGCCAGCAAATAGTGGAGCCAAAAAGACTGGAAAATACACTGGACCTTATTTTCACTAACAGTGACGATCTGATACGAATTGTAAAAGTAGCAAAGACATAAAATTCTGATCACATCCTAATCGAAGTTCAGAGTTGTTTGCACAGGGATCCTGACGAACAAACTGAGATCAGTTACGAGGGTTCAGAGTTGTTTGCACTGGGATCCTGACGAACAAACTGAGATCAGTTACGAGGGTTCAGAGTTGTTTACACAGGGATCCTGACGAACAAACTGAGATCAGTTACGAGGGTTCAGACTTGTTTGCACAGGGATCCTGACGAACAAACTGAGATCAGTTACGAGGGTTCAGAGTTGTTTGCACAGGGATCCTGACGAACAAACTGAGATCAGTTACGAGGGTTCAGACTTGTTTGCACAGGGATCCTGACGAACAAACTGAGATCAGTTACGAGGGTGCCTTCACTAAATACATATTACAAGATATTCATTTTCATATGTTAAATCTAGAGCAAAAAAAAAAAAAAACATCCAACATTGGTCCCTTGCTTAAACTAACACCGATGACGGCAAAGAAATGAGTGAGTTACAGAAGTCTTAATATGACTTGGTGTTCAGTGAGCTGCATACTAATGATCGATAATCTGGATAAATTTTTCATGACCGAGACTCAAAATATAGTTAATATTTCCAGAATGTCTGATATAGCACTAACACCACTGGATTTTGGAAAAAGCAATTATCGCCATGTCCATGCACTCTACCACAGGACCAGACTCATGGAACTCCTGTTCATCAAAGTCTGCAAGAAACCCCTTTCACGAGTATTATGTACATGTATGCCATGGAGAGTGAGCCTCTACTTGGAGGTCACCCCACACTCACTAATAACAACGGATATAGCCACTCTCCACAAAGGTGGCAGAAAAACAATTGCTAATAATTTTAGACCGATAACACTAACGTCTCACATTATAAAAAATCTTTGAATGGGTTCTGAGAAGCAAGATCGCCAACCACTTGTATACCCAACAACTGCACAACTCAAAACAGCAAGAATTTAGAGCAGCTCGCTGCTGCTTTTCAAAACTACTAGATCACTATGATGCACTGGAAGATAATCAGAATGCAGATGTAGTATACACAAACTTTACAAAAGCCTTCGACAAGTGTGATCATGGCGTAATAGCACAGAAAATGCCTGATAAAGTCATAACGGAAAAAGTGGATAGATGGATCTATAACTTTCTAACCAACAGGACACAAGGAGCAATAGAAAACAGAGTAAAGTCTGAGGCGGCTACAGTGAAAAGCTCTGTTCTTTGTCCTCATCTCTCACAGAGACAAAGATGTAAGCCACAGCACTGTGTCTACTTTTGCTGAGTATAATAAAATTTGGACGAGAGTCTCATTTATTTAGGACACGGCAAATCTCCAAGATGATATAACACAAGTCTTCAAATGGGCCACAGAAAACAATATGACGTCCATTAAAGACAAATTTCAATTACTCCGCTATGGAAAACTTCAGGAAATAAAAGCTGGTTCAGAGGATAAAACAAATTCTAACCACACAGTGATTATGAAAACTTGAATAATGCTCTGATTTACTTGAACATAGATTGCTTGAGTATATGTACCTAACTTGAAGAGAGACTTAATAATAGCCTTCTTAATAGCCTACATTCAGGGGAACTTTAATGTATAGTATTGTAGGTCCAAGCTTAATAACTAGGAGAAATCAATTCAATTCTTCTTTGTTAATAATTTGTAACTAAATTTTTTCACAAAAATATAGTATATTTTTATAATAGATTCGGTTTAGTTTGTATTGATAAGTAGTTTTACTTTCTTCAATAAAAAACTTAATTAGGTTTCAATTTTTTTGTGCTTGGTTAGTAACATCTTAAATGTTTTAACTATGAGGTTGTGTGAGTATTGTTATATTATTAAATTTTATAGTTATCAGATTTAAATTTTAGGATTTTAAATGTAGTTATACTTATAATGTATCTTTAGATTCTGATGATGGACGATATTACATCTGAAACATTAGTAATATAGAAATTAAATGGACCCACTGCCTGGGTCCTACTTTTTATACTGAAGTTTCGTTTCCCACGTGGAACATCAATTGGTAATGTATACTCACCTAATTGTGGTTAAGGGGTCGTGTTATTGCTCCTGGCCTCGCTTCTTCACTGGTCGTCACTAGGTCCACACCTCTCCCTGATCCTTGAGCTATTAAAGCTATGTGTGTGTGTACTCACCTAGCTGTACTCACCTAGTTCTGGTTGCAGGCGTTGATTCTCAGCTCCTGGCAAGGCGTCTTCACTGGCTGCTACTAGGTCAGTCTTCCTGCTCCATGAGCTTTACCATACCTCTTCTTAAAGCTATGTATGGATCCTGCCTCCACTACATCACTTCCCAGACTATTCCACTTCCTGACAACTCTGTGACTGAAGAAATATTTTCTAACATCCTTGTGATTCATCTGAGTCTTCAACTTCCTACTGTGACCCCTTGTTCCTGTGTCCCATCTCTGAAACATCCTGTCTATTTCTACCTTATCGATTCATCTCAGTATTTTATATGTCGTTATCATATCATCCCTATCTCTCCTGTCCTCCAGTGTCGTCAGGTCAATTTCCCTTAACTTCTCGTAGGAAATACCCCTTAGCTCCGGGACTAGTTTTGTTGCAAACCTTTGCACTTTCTCTAGTTTCCTTACGTGCTTGGCTAGGTGTAAGTTCCAAACTGGTGCTGCATACTCCAATATGGGCCTAACATACACAGTGTACAGGGTATTGAACTATTCGTTATTAAGATGTCGGAATGCTGTTCTTAGGTTTGCTAGGCGCCAGTACGCTGCAGCAGTTATTTGGTTGATGTGCACCTCAGGAGATGTGCCCGGTGTTTTACTCACCCCAAGATCCTTTTCCTTTAGTGAGGTTTGTAGTCTCTGGCCCCCTAGACTGTACTCCGTCTGCGATTTTCTTTGCCCTTCTCCAATCTTCATGACTTTGCACTTAGTGGGGTTAAACTCCATTAGCCAGTTGCTGGACCAGGCATGCAACCTGTCCAGATCCCTTTGTAGTTCTGACTGGTCCTCATCCGATTGGATTCTTCTCATTAACTTCACATCATCTGGAAACAGGGACACTTCAGAGTCTACTCTTTCTGTCATGTCGTTCACAAATACCAGAAACAGCACCGGTCCTAGGACTGACTCCTATGGAACCCTGCTCGTCACAGGCGCCCACTCTAACACCTCGCCACGTACCATAACTAGCTGTTGTCTTCCTGACAGGTATTCCCTGATCCATTGCAGTGCCTCCCCTGTTATCCCTGTCTGGTCCACCAGCTTTTGCACTAATCTCTTGTGTGGAACTGTGTCAAAAGCCTTCTTACAGTCCAAGAAAATGCAATCTACCCACCTCTCTCTCTCTCTTGTCATACTGATGTCACACTGTCATAGAACTCCAGTAGGTTTGTGACACAGGATTTTGTGTCATTGAATGAGCTTATCAACGACAGCCAGCACTCTTCCCCGGATAATCTTCTCCAGGACTTTGCATGCATAGTATACAGGTCAGTGACACTGGTCTGTAGTTTAATGCTTTGTGTCTGTCTCCTTTTTTTCAAAATTGGGACAACATTTGCTTTCTTCCATACCTCAGGTAGTCGCCCTGTTTCGATAGATGTATTGAAGATTGTTGTTAGGGGGTACAAATAACGCCTCTGCTCTCTCTCTCAAGACCAATGGGGAGATGTTATCCGGCTCCATCGCCTTCGAGGTATCTAGCTCGGTTAGCAGCCTCTTCACTTCTTCCTCGGTTGTATTTATTGCATCCATCACTTGATGGTGTACCTCACCTCTCCGTCTATCTGGAGTCCCTTATATATCCTCTGTGAACACTTCTTTGAATCTCATGTTGAGTTCCTCTCATACTTCGCAGTCATTTCTTGTGACCTCTCCTCCTTCCTTCTTCAGCCTGATTACCTGGTCCTTGACTGTTGTTTTCCTCCTGATGTGGCTGTACAACAGTTTTGGGTCACATTTGGGTTTCGCTGCTATGTCATTTTCATATTGTCGTTGGGCCTCCCTTCTTACCTGTGCATATTCATTTCTGGCTCTACGACTTCTCTCCTTATTCTCCTGGGTCAATTGCCTTCTATACTTCTTCCATTCTCTACCACACTTGGTTTTGGTCTCTCTACACCTTTGGGTGAACCAAGGGCTCATCCTGGCTTTCTCGTTATTTCTCTTACCCTTTGGTACAAACCTCTCCTCAGGTTCCTTGCATAATGTTACCACATATCCCATCGTCTCGTTTACTGACTTTCCTCCCAGTTCTCTGTCCCACTGAACTCCGTGAAGGAATATTTCATGGCTGTGTAGTTCCCTCTCTTGTATTTTTGCTTCATTCGTCCTGCGCTTCCTGCTTCCCTCTCCTCTTGTAACTCTACTATGTATTCGAAGCTCAGAACCACATGATCACTGGCCAAAAGGGGTGTTTCATGTGTGATGTCCTCAATGTCTACACTACTGCTGGTTCATCCTCTCCTCTCTGCTAGTGTATCTTATGTGTTTTTACATGAGGTTTTCCAGTACCACCTCTATCATCATAGCCCTCCATGTTTCTGGGCCCTCATGTGGCTCCAGGTTCTCCCAGTCGATTTCTTTGTGGTTGAAGTCACCCATGATCAGCAGCTTTGCCCTGCTCGTAAGAGTCCTTCTGGCCACTTCAGCCAGTGTGTCAACCATCGCACTATTACTCTCATCATACTTTTGCCTTGGCCTCCTGCTGTTCTGTTGTGGGTTATACATCACTGCAATTACCATCTTGGGAACTCCAGACTGAAGTGTTCCTATTATTTAGTCTCTTGCTTTTCCTCTGTCTCCTCTCCCAAGCTCATCAAAATCCAATTGGTTTTTCATGAGTAGTGCCACTTCTCCACCCCCTCTGTTCCCTCTGTCTTTCCTCAGGATCTGATATCCCGTTGAAAAGATGACATCTGTTATCATTCTGTGAGAGCTGTGATGTCCGGTGATGCTTTTTTGACTCTATCATGCCACTCCTCCCACTTATTCATTATTCCATCTGCGTTGTTGTACCATACCTTCAGTTTCCTCTCCAACACTGTGTTCTGGGGGTCTGAGAGGGTGGGGGACCTGGTGGTGTGTGCGTACGTGTATACTTATATCTATCTATATATATATATATACAGTGGACCCTCGGTTTTCGTTCACCTCAAAACTCGAACAATTATGTAAGTGTATTTTTGGTAGTCTGAAACGACTAATCTAATTTACATTTGTCCTTATGGGAACAAATTCGTTCGGTAACAACACTCGAACAGCATTCTGGAAAGAATTTTCAACGAAAACCGAGGGTCCACTGTATATATATATATATATATATATATATATATATATATATATATATATATATGGCTCATGGGGAAAGAGTGCATCTAAGTTCCTCAAGGAGCTGGGCAATAGACTAAACAGGGTAACTAGGGATCCCAGGGCAGCTAGTTTTCTGTTCCAGCGACTCAGCGCTGCTGTTCAGAGGGGTAATGCATGCTGTATTCTGGGCACGCGCCCCAGCTCGGAGGAGCTGGATGAGATTTTCGCATTATAATCGGTGACAAACATGTAACAATATGTACTAGACATGTATCTCTCACACCTCGTGTACTGTATATGCCATCTTTATATCAACAATGTATATCTTAAATCTTTTGTACCATATTATGTAATAATATATATATATATATATATATATATATATATATATATATATATGTCGTGCCGATTAGGTAAAACTGGTCAATTAGCAAGAACTCATTTAAATTAAGTCCTTTCTAAAATTTTCTTATACGTTTAAAGATATATATTTTTAATTTATGTTAAAGTAAGAATTTATATTTGTACTCAAGAGAAACTTTGAAAACCTACCTACCTATTACAACAAGCGCAATTTAATTTAGCCTAACCCAACTAAATATATTTTAGATACGTTAACATTAATTTAATAATAAACAAACACACTGAAATATATTTTTTCGTTAGTTCAGAATGATTTTGGCGAGAATTGTATACACAAATTTTCACTTGCTTATATGGCAGAGCGTTGCTATTTAAGTTAAATCGCAAGTTTACCTAATCGGCACGACATATATATATATATATATATATATATATATATATATATATATATATATATATATATATATATATATATATATATATATATATATATATATATATATATGTCGTGCCGATTAGGTAAAACTTCGATTTTGGCTTAAATAGCAACACTCACCTTGCCACATAAGACAAGTGAAAATTTGTGATGCAATAATTTCGCCAAAATCATTCTGAACATAACAAAAAATATATTTCATTGTGTTTGTTTATTATTAAATTAATGTTAACGTATCTAAAATATATTTAGTAGGGTTAGGCTAAATTAAATTGCGCTTGTTGTAATAAGGTTAGGTAGGTTTTCGAAGTTTCTCTTGGTACAAAATTATAAATTCTTACATTAACATAAATGAAAAAATATATCTTTAAACGTATAAGAGAAAATTTTAGAAAGGACTTAATTTTAGATGAGTTCTTGCTAATTGACAGTTTTATAATCGGCACGACATATATATATATATATATATATATATATATATATATATATATATATATATATATATATATATATATATATATATATATATATGTCGTGCCGATTAGGTAAAACTTGCGATTTTGGCTTAAATAGCAACGCTCACCTTGCCATATAAGACAAGTGAAAATTTGTTTATGCAATAATTTCGCCAAAATCATTCTGAACATAACGAAAAAAATATATTTCATTGTGTTTGTTTATTATTAAATCAATGTTAACGTATCTAAAATATATTTAGTTGGGTTAGGCTAAATTAAATTGCGCTTGTTATAATAAGGTTAGGTAGGTTTTCAAAGTTTCTCTTGGTACAAAATTATAAATTTTTACATTAACATAAATGAAAAAAATATATATTTAAACGTATAAGAGAAAATTTTAGAAAGGACTTAATTTTAGATGAGTTCTTGCTAATTGACCAGTTTACCTAATCGGCACGACATATATATATATATATATATATATATATATATATATATATATATATATATATATATCGTGCCGATTAGGTAAAACTTGCGATTTTGGCTTAAATAGCGACGCTCACCTTGCCATATAAGACAAGTGAAAATTTGTGTATGCAATAATATCGCCAAAATCATTCTGAACATAACGAAAAAAATATATTTCATTATGTTTGTTTATTATTAAATTAATGCTAACGTATCTAAAATATATTTAGTTGGGTTAGGCTAAATTAAATTGCGCTTTTTATAATAAGGTTAGGTAGGTTTTCAAAGTTTCTCTTGGTACAAAATTATAAATTCTTACATTAACATAAATGAAAAAAATATATCTTTAAACGTATAAGAGAAAATTTTAGAAAGGACTTAATTTTAGATGAGTTCTTGCTAATTGACCAGTTTTACCTAATCGGCACGACATATATATATATATATATATATATATATATATATATATATACAGGTAAAACGCGATTTTGGCTTAAATAGCAACGCACTTCTTGCCGAAATAAGGCAAGCGAAAATTTGTGTATGCAATAATTTCGAAAAATCATTCTGAATCTAACGAAAAAAAAATTACCAGCTTTACCTATTCGGCACGACATTTATATACCTATATATGCACAACAACCACTGTGAAAAAAAATAGCTAATTTCCAAGTGCTTTCGTGATTTCTGACATTATCAAGGAACTATATACATATTTCCTTGATAATGTGAAAAGTCACGAATGCGCTTGAAATTTTGCTATTTTTTCACAAAGGTTGTTCTGCATATTGTGATATCACCTTTTTACTGTGAAATGATTGCATACCTGGAGTATACCTGGAGAGGGTTTCGGGGGTCAATGCGCCCGCGGCCCGGTCTGTGACCAGGCCTGAAGAATGAAGTTTAATACAGTAAAGTACAAAAATAAAAATTTCTTCACAACAGGGGCACAGGTAATTTATTTGGGAAAGTAGGTACCTACACCTACCTATATATATATATAAAATACTTTCTAAGATCCAGTCCTGTACCTACTGGGATTGCTGAGCTTTTGCTCCTTTGACTTTTGAGATAAGCTGCAGCTCTGCATTTTTTTTAGTGTTTTGATGTCAATTTTGTATGCGTCTTGCGCTGAGTTCTTTAATTCAAAGGATATTTATATCCTTATAATGAGTGTAAGATTCCTCTCACTTATCTCAAAACATTAAGAACTGAAGGAATAATTAACTTTCACACGCACACTGCTGCACTATTCTTTTATTTGATCTCTTAACGTCTACGATAATATGTCTAAGAGCAAATGACGATGGTAGGGTTGGCAGGATTCACTTACACTGGACTCTGTAATGTAATCTTACTAAAAGCTCCTTCCTGCTTTGCTGAAGTTTCTCTCACATGGTCACTGAAATGTGTCGAGTTTGATTTGATTTGGCGTTGCGCTTCGTAATTAAGAAAGGAGCACACAACATAAGATTTACTATGTTTAGTATTAACTAATATCAAGACGTACATTATTCTTTATTATTATTAATCAAACATAATAGCATAAAATTAATATTTTCAGAATAAATTAATAAGACAAACAAACAGTAAATATAGAACGGCTTACAAACAGTATTAAAGGATGCACATAGAGTAAAATGTTAGATCAATATTACGATGATCGGTATTTATATTGTGTATTAATGGTTGGAAGTTATTTAATAAAGTTTTATACAGGGCTTGGTAAGACATGACTCGGGTGTATGCATAACTTAGCCGTCTACTTAATTGATTCAGGTTTCCCAGAATCAATAAGATCTCAAGCCGCCTAAGATTGCACTGGGAAATGTTAGAGCTTGCCAGCAGCTGAAACTCTACTGCAGCTTTATTTAGATCTTTTTCATTGCCACCACTACTGGTGCTAAAATGTAGCTCGGGTCCCAGTTTCATTTAAAATTGCACAGAGTCGAATCAGGAGGCTGCACAGCTGAATCAGCTATGATAGATTCATATAAATCCCAAACTCTCAATTCGATTATTTGTACCAGCTATGAAAGGTTATGTTCGAGGTTTGGGTACAATAATTTCCAGTCAAGAATACCTCCCAGGATAAACATCAGTAAACATGTGTTCTAATACCTAAAGAAAGTTTAGGAGTAGCAAGAACACTATACATTTCATTTCTTTATCATCATTAAGTATCGTTTTATATTCATAGATTGATTTTCTCATGTGTAAGAGTAGGTAGAGCAATGGTTCCAACGAGAGGAAGATAAAGAGACCTGATTATGTCCTCCACCACAGTGTTCTGTGTGTGAAGTGTAGTGCATGACTTAGCCACCGGTCAGCTCCGTGCCTAGTGTGAACTACCCCTCACCTTTCATTCCCTCACGTGAATGGCGTCAAAAGCATACAATTCCCTACTTTCCGCAACATGAGACGCCAGTCCAGTCCACTACCACCTACATTTTTCCTCTTCCCATCCCATCAGTGATGCCAGAAGATTTTACAGGTAGCTAGTCTCATACTCAATAAAAGCAGTGCTTCTAACAAATTGCAAGATGGGTAGAGAATATCAGGATCTCACTAGAAGTGGCGCTATTTGTCTATATAATAGTTATGCTACGTCACTTATGGCCTCCGCACAAAGTACCCCGGAACCCTTATAAACAGGTAAGTGCTCCACTGGCAACCTAAACAGTTGTGAGTACCTAGATTAGGTCTTTGCAAGCAGCACCTTACTCTACATGCTTCAGGTAAATTTACAGACATTCTAAGGCAGATGAATAGATGATCTAACTACTTAGAAACCAAAAGGACCATAAGGGAATAGCACAACCTGCTACAATTTGTCTAGCAGGACCCATAAGAACAAATCGCTAGCCTGGTCAGTCATCAAAGAAATACGCAACTTTCATAGAGCAGACATGATCTATCTGACTCACGAAATCGTAATGACACGACTGCAAACAAACCATTCCACGGGTGGGGTTAGAACCCACAATCAGAGAGTCTTAAAACTCCAGACCGACGCGTTAGCCACTGGGCCAGCTAGCTTCAATAAGATTCATCTAACCAGGTATATTTCCACACCAGTGTAGAAATATACCTAGTTGGATTAATCTTATTGAAGCTAGCTGGCCCAGTGGCTAACGCGTCGGTCTGGAGTTTTGAGACTCTCTGACCGCGGGTTCTAACATCACCCATGGTATAGTTTATGATCTATCTGCATTATTTACACTCGAATCGCCGAAACTCAACCAGGAAAAGTACCATTGATAGCGAGAATACTTGACTAATTGATAATGATTGGAAGCGGCTTTGAGTGGCCCGTCACTGGTCCATATTATTTCAAATCCTGTTGTCCGTAAACCACAGACAACGTATATAAGTGTTATAGGCCTAGATCTAGTGTTTTCCATTTCCTAATAACTTGTTTTACACACACACACACAATAGGAGAAGATGACATGACCCAGCTGGCAAATTTTCTGAGAATAGGGGGATTTGCAAGAGGAAGAATCCGGCCAGTCAAAGTAATTTTCAAAGCAGAATTGACTCGAAACAGGATCCTGCAGGAGAAAGCAAGACTAAGGAATATGTCAGAGTACCGGAGGGTGTATCTCGACCGCGACAGAACACGGGAAGAAAGACAGAAACTGAAAGAGAGGGTACAGAGACAAAAGGAGGAAAGAGAGATGGACAGGAGAACCCAGACTCAGGAGGAAGCTCTAATACAACCACCTTCAGATGTTCCCCAACCTGGACAACCCCAATGCAACCAAACAACCTAACCCAAAACACACATGCCATACCCAATGATTCCACCCACCTCATTACAAACTCCACCATCACACCAACCACCCATAGTTCCCCATCAGATCTCCCACTTTCCCAACCCC
>WNWK01025873.1:0-28047 GCA_009830355.1 Cherax destructor
GCTTTAACAAAGGGGCGGATGGTGGGGGGGAAAGGGCGGTCCCATTATTATAATGTGCCATGGTGGCACTCTCCCCTTTTTGGGTGGAAGCCTAGTCCTGACCCTTTTGGGGGGGTGGATGCAAAGAGTATAAAACCTTTTCGGAGCATGTTAACACCCCAAAATGGTTTCCTCCAACCACGAACCATCGTTGGGTTTGGTGAGACCCCAATCATCAAATCAACGACAAAATTCCCCACCAATTAAAAAGCGGTTTTAACAAGAAAAAGGGGTGACGTGGTTAAAACTCGCAGTTTGTCATTGGAATTCCTGCATAGAGCGGTTGTGGAAAGTTGTCTTTTTTTTTGGCTGCTGCTTGGCCTAGACAACTGGGGGCACTAAACACTACCCTTTTTGTATATAGTCTACAGGGGGTTTAAAATCCCCCTTTTTGTTATACTTGGTGGGGGAAAGACAAAATTTTTATAAAAATCACAATTACTTGGTGAAGGAAAAGATGAAAGTTTGGAATTAATCTAGCTGATTTTTGAAGAAATACAATTTCAATACATCTTCTTTGTTTTTTTTCCCCCAAGGGGTTCCCCCTTTACCTCAGGTTAACAGGCCATTGAACCATGTAGTACAACTCGGATTAACGGTTACTTGAGCACCTTCAGGACTTTGCGGTTTGTACGTTCAGCAAGACCATTACTCGCGAGTGACGTGGAGCTACTGGCCCCGGGTGAATGTTAAACCTGGAAAAAAAGGTCCTTCATCGTGACATTTATGAACCCGGGGACCCATTGTCTGAGGGGAGAACACGTGGGCAGGTATGAGGGAAAAACGATCACTCCCCGGAAAGCTTTTCCCCGACTGCCTGGCCCCATTTGTCGGGGGGGGGTACTAACTCGCGACCGCTGGTTATCTACCATTCGCAAGGGTTTATTACCCTTTTTCCGAGGTCAAAAAATTCGTCAACAGGTCGACAGAAGTTCTCTCCCAGGGCTCCTTTGTAATGGGATATTTCAGAATGGGATTGGGACCCGTGACGCCCCTTTGTTGTAAGCAAACGACCCCTGGTGTACATACATGGCAATTTCCGCTGCCATTTTGGGGCCAAAAGAAATATTTCATTCTAGCCTGTTTGATGCCCCCGGTCCTTCCTGGGGTGCCTGCGCCTGGGACATCGTGGATCAACTTGAGAGTCGGGGGTACCAGGGACTCCGTATCCCCCAGTTGGTGTACGGTTTCTGCCGGGTCCACTAGTCGGCCCCTAGACAACACAGTACTCCTTGATTGACCACTAACCCCGCCAGGGAAAACGCGACTTGACCCGTGGGCCAACGTCCTCCTTGGTTGGGAAACCCCGAAGGACTGGTCCCCACCCGGGGGTCCTGCCGTTGGGCTCTCTCTAGGTCCTGGACGGAGAACGAGTTGTCTGCACTCCCCAAAAGCTATATGCCTCGGGCGTCAGCCTGATTTTTTGTTTCCCCCCGGTACATAGCAGACTTTGGGATTGTAGTCTTAAAGATGAGAGACCAAAAACATGTTTCCCAGAGAGATTCTTTTTCCCAAAAAAGGGATAATAACGGCCGATGATCCTTGTAAATCTTGATAGGATACTGGTAAATAATGTATCTTAAGTGGTTAAAACCCCCCGGGACGATGGCTAAGGCTTCTAGCTCGTCACAGAGTAATTGACTTCATTTTTGGTAAGAACACGGCTAGCATAAGTTTTTTGGTTTCCCTTACCATTAGATTCCTTGACAAGACTGCACTGAGCTAACTTTGCTGGCATCTGTCATAAAGGGGTGAACGCTTTTGAAATCAGGGAATTAAGGATGGGGGGATGTTAACCCATTTTTAAGGTGGGCTCTTTTTTTGGCCCCGTCCACTCAAAGGGAACATCTTTCTTAAGAAGCCGTGTCAAGGGTGCAGCTCGGGGGGAAACCGGCTATGAAAGTGCGGAGAATCCCGCTAGGCCTTACGGGAGCGGACATTTTTTGCCATTAGGTCTAGGGGAATTTTAAAGGGGCCCAGATTTTAGACTCGTCTGTCTTGATGCCGCTCCGAGTCACTACGTGGGGGCCCAAAAACTTTATTTCCCGCTTTTAAGGAATGGCATTTTAAAAATTCACCTTAAGATTAGCCTTAGCTACTTTTTTTCCGTACCCGCTCAAGTTTTATGAGATGAGTAGGAACATCTTGGGGGGTCACAAGAGATCCTCTAAAATTTGGCTGCCACCAGGGGGGTACGGAAAAGCAAGGGGGACTGAATGTGATCGGGCTTCCCGGAAGCCGAAAAAGGATTCCTTGAACTGATAATGACCAGTAGGCATAGAGAACGCTGTTAGTTCTTTGCTTTGGTCATCAAAAAGGGTCTGCCCCAAAAACCCCAAGAAGATCAAGATTTAAAAAAACCCTTTTTATCGCCAATGTTCGTAACAGGTCATTCAGAACTGGCAATGGAAATCGGTCTGGGATGGTACAGGCATTCCCCTTTCCTGTAATCGATAACAGGACGTCATGTTCCATCTTTTTTTTGGGGAAATAGGATTAGAGGGTCATTCCCCCGGGGAAAGGACTAGAGGAATGAAGTTTGTCTTTCTTTTTAGTCTCTACAAGAAGCATCTGTCTCTCAACGAGCTATCCTTTTTGTCGTGTCTGCAAATTTCAGCATCCAGACACAGGTACATGCAAGATTCAACCGAAAAAAATTGTTTAATTTTTCCCAGAAATTTTGGGGCCCGACTTCACGCCACAGCGTCCCATGCTGTTTTTTTAAATCACGTGTTTTGCCTTGAGCATGTTCTGGTGTTGTTAAAATTAGCACGGCTATTTCCACATCAGAGGTGAGTTTGTGGTGATTTCGGGGAGTGTGCGGATGGGGAGGTGAGTAGGCCCAGGCCCTGTCTCTCACCATACACCCCGACCTAGTGTACGCCACACACTCCCTCACTCCCCTCTCTGCTGTTTTTTTTGAATTTCCTTGTGAATTCTTGCCAGAACTGTGTATCCAGTGTCGAGGCCACCCCCAATTTTTCTGTGACCAAGTGACGTGGGATGATCTACAAGCCACTTGGATCTACAAGCCAAGTGGACCCCAAAAAACTACGTGGATCTACAAGCCACATGGATCAGCAAGCCACGTCCCGTGGTCAGCCCCCCCGATCCACTGACGTCACCACGATGCTGCCTGACTCAGCGGGCGTCACCACGCTGACATCACGAGCGCTGACTCCGGACGCACCCACGATGTCTGCTGACGTCACTGCAATGTCCCCATGACATCACGCGCCCGCCTGACATCACCCATATGATGTCCTGAGTGCTGTAGTTTCACAGTTTTCATTTTTTTCATTATTTTCCAATTTTGAGAGAAGATAAGTCAGTGTTCATTAATTATTCCTTCAGTCAGTTTTCCCACATGTTCGAGTATTGCTTAGTGACGGTTTTATACAAAAAAGCGTTTTTGTGTATGTTGCCCATGTGCAGTAGGGCAGTTTCTCTGTGCCATGTAGCACCTTTGGATTTTACCCGGGACCAGGCCCCCGCGCTTGACAGCTGACATTTGTCACCAGGCGTCAGTTACGAGCATTCGACGCCTTGTAAAAAACCCTTTTATTTTTGCCGCTCGTAGATGCCTTTGCTGAATCGACCCACGGATTCTCCCATCGAACCGTTCCACTTCACCTCCAGACCGTCAGTCCAGATTGCAGATGACCAGTCGGGGGGACACCACTCCCTCTGCTGTAATTTTACTGTCGAGAGATGTCACGGGAACCGCAGTTAAGCCTGTTGGCAGGTGACTGTCACCTCGTGTCACAGCTTCAGTGAGCAGCCGCACAAAGATGAGTCCTTTGACTGCAGCCCACCACGCAGTAGGGTATGCGTTACGACATCCAGATTTTTTCTGAGTCATCCCTGCCCGACTCACCCACACTCGCCGACGACAGCTCCAGCGACAGTACCAGTCGAGGAATGTCCTCCTGAGTTGCTTGTCCTGTCTGTTGCGACTACTGACGACGTTCGCCGGGGCACCAGCAGGGGCCCCAGGTTGGTGAACCCTGCACGCACTCATGTCTGCTTCACCCCCCAGAGGGCCGTAACCTGTTACGTCACAGCTCACTTCAGCTATGTCTCCCGTGTTGCAGTATGTATCCAGACGCAGGAAGGCGTGAGTGCCAAGCTAATGCCTTAGACCACAAGCCCTTTTTTTTCTGAGTTCATATTTGGCCATGTTTCCCCAAGTTTCCGCCGGGGGGCGCCTGTAGGCATACCCTGAAGCCGCCCCCCTCCTCCCTCATTGGCCCAGACATCAGTCAGAGAACAGGCCTACCCCCCCTCTCCAAGGTACATGGCCCTGGGCCATCCGACACACGCTTTTGTAATCCCCCTTTTTAAAATAAAGTAGAAGCCCCCGAAGACCTTATCATTGCATTCCGCTATCAAGAAAACACCAAAAACTTTGTTCAATTGTTCCAGTGGAAGTGATGGTTGCACTTCATGGGGAAATTTAAAGTGCAAGTGATGGTTTTCCCTTTATGGTAATTTTTCCGTGCAAGTGATGGCAGTGCAAGTGATGGTTTAATGGTAATTGTTAACCAGTAATGATAGTTGCACTTAATGGTAATTGTTTACCAGTGCAAAAGATGGTTGCTTTCATGGTAATTGTTAACCCCCGGAAGTGAATTTGCACTTCATGGTATGTTAATCAGTGCAAGTGATGGTTGTTTATGGTATTTATTCCGTGCAAGTGATGGTTCACTTCATGGTAATTTTTTTAAAAGTGCGTGATGGTTGCCTTCGGTAATTTTTTTCCAGTGAAGGTGGTTGCACTTCAGGTAATTTTTACCAGTAAGTGATGGTTGCACTTCATGGTAATTGCGTCAAGTGATGGTTGTATTTGGTACCGGAGTTTACCGGACAGAATTCCATCCGCCCCGGCTCAGTCTGTGACCAGGCCTCATTTTGGGGGCCAGCCCGATAACCCCGGTTTACTGCGGCCGCCCAGCCAACGAGAACAGCCTGGCTGGTCGGGGACCGACTTTAGGTGCCTGTCCAGTCCTTTTAAGACAGCCAGGGGGTTTTTTGGTAACCCCCCTTTTGTAGCCGGGAGGCAGTTAACAATCGGGGGCCCCCGACACTTTTTGGTTTTCCCTCAACGTGCAGTGGCACCCCTGCTCCGGGGGGTGTTCATCGCCTGCCGAGCTTTTCCGTAGGGAGTGACACTCGAAATTTGGACTAACCCTCGAGAATTTTCCAGGTATATAACAAGACCCCCCGCCGGTTCTAGGGAGTACAGGTTTAGAAACCCTTCCCCAGTAATTGGTGGTTTATCGCAGATGGGCCATAAGGTTCTCGCACTTTTTTGGTCAGCAATTTCACCTGCCTTGAAAGGGCAGTTAGTGTGCACAATATTCCAGCCTAGATAGAACAAGCGATTTGTAAGTGTCAACTGGGCTTTGCATCCCTGGTTTTGAAGGTTCTCAATCCATCCTGTCATTTTTTTAAAGATGCGATTGCATGGATTATGGTCCTTGAAGGTGAGATACTCTGACATGATCACTCCCAGGTCTTTGACATTAGTTTTTCGCTCTATGTGGTTTTGGAATTTTTTTTATACCCGATGGATTTTAATTTTGGGTTTTTCCGTATCTGAGAATTGTTAACCAGGCAAGGAGGGTGCACTTCATGGTAATTGTTAACCAGTGTAAGTGATGGTTGCACTTCATGGTAATGTTAACCAGTGCAAGTGATGGTTGCATTTCATGGTAATTGTTAACCGTGCGTGTTTGCCTTCAGGTAATTGTTTACCAGGCAAGTGAGGTTCCACTTCATTGTAATTGTTTACCAGTGCAAGTGATGGTTGCATCTCATGGTAATGTCGGCAACACAGGCCCGCCATTAATGTTTTCTTCCATACATCTTACATGATCCATCATTCACATTTAGTAATATTAGGTTTATGAAGTTAGTGAGTTCATGAAGACTGTACACAGAAACCATTTAGCTTTCCTTACCCCTTTTAACTTCCCTTTTAATGCGAATATATTGATTCGTAGGATGACCTTACTTTTTCGATACACATATTAATTTTTTTCTTCTGTCCTAAAAATGTTTTAGCCTATTGTTCATCCATTTTGCAGTGTGAATAGTGTTTAGAAAACTGTCATATTGATACCCCTTTTGATTTACTCCAGTCCACAGATGACAAGGTGTTCCTAAACCCATTGTCGGAGGGTACTAACACACTAGACACCAAACGGGAAGTAAAAATGAACTTAGCTCTGAGGCAACCACACCATCGTTGTCCTCAAAATGAAGCAAGCCTAGTTGCAGGCTCATGTTGTTTGAGGAGTGATGGCCCATGGTTTGAGCGAGTGATTTTTGCTATCTTCCCACAAGGCGGTAAAACAACACTGGTTCCCCCCAGACTAGCTGCAGTTTGTTATTGATTAAATACCACTTTTCGTGGTTACAGGCTCAGTGTAACAACATCCCCTATAATCTTTATTTTTTTTTATATCATCTTTTTTTTAATCCCTTTCTTTTGGTGTAACATGGATTTAGCTTATATGTTACGTCATAATTTTCCAAGAAGGCCAGTCAACCCCCTTCACTGAGGCGGTAATAATAAAAAAAAAAGAAGAGCTAAACCACAGGGTCATACACACAGGGGTAGGGCGAATGGAGAATGGGTTGTAAGAGGGAGAGGGATGATTAGGGTATGGTGGGAGGACAGTGGATAGTGCAAGGAGAGAGGGAGGAGATTGAAGAAGGGACGAGAGGAGGCTAGAGGCATAATCTTCAGAGTTTGTGAGAAGTCAGTTTCTGTCAAAAGTCAATGAGAGAGTCAGGATTAAAGGAGGGTCCATCTGAAGGGGAAGGTAAAAAAAGGGGCGGACGAAACGTCTGGAGGTAAATTCTGCAAGCTCATTGATATGGGGCAGTCCAACAGAATAGTCATATGTCGAACAGATACTGGAACCTGACAAGCTCACAAAGAGACGGGAGATTCTCCATGAGATACCCGTGGTAAGACAGTGTGGCCGATGTAAAGGGCGGGAAGGAGTCTCCCAACCTCGACATGGTGACAAGAAGAAGGCCAGAAACCACACTCGGTTTAATAGAATGAAGTTTGTTTTTAAGGTCAGACCAATTATTGTCAATGGGTGGAAGGTGGGTAGAAGCTGCAAAATAGTCCGTGAATGGAACACCTTATATGAAACTGGAAGATCATGCACTGCTGACCGTGCAGCAGTGTCTGCCTTTCATTGCCCTGTACATCAACATGACCGGGAACCCAACAAAAACAATATATTTGTGTTTGCTAGAGATACGGCGAACCAAAGTTGGGTATGAAGAACTAATAGGTGTATCAATTTTACGGATAGCCTGTAAATCACTAAGGGGGTCTGAAACGACCAAAATAGTGACATAGGCATAGATGCAATACGGATAAGTGCCACAAGAATAGATACAACAGCCATAAATATGCTAGCTGAGGGTTAGATGCCCTCCTGCGCTGTCCGAGAACACTGCTAAATCCACACCATCGATGACTTTGAACCATCGGTGTACACTGTGAAGGCATGGGAATGAGAACGGAAGTGGTCTAGAAAAAGAGCGAGAAGCTGCTGTAGGTAGTTGGGTTTTTGGAAGGTAGGGAATTTAACAGACACGAACAGCAGGAACTTCCCAAGGGGTGGGGAAAAGGAGATGTCACATAACATATAAAGTTGGTAGCTGAAGGGGAAAACAAGAGGAATGTAGAAAAAAAAAGGGAGAAAGTAAACGGGGCGACGAACAAATAAAGAGCATCTACAACATCTGTAACAATCTTATACATGGAAGGATTGATAGGTAATGAGGGAACATAATAGCGAATGCAATGTGCATCAGGACGATCGGACAAGGATGGAATGTTCACTTCTACATAGAGGTTCTCAAACGGGAAGAACAAAATGCCCAAGGCGTAAATGCAATCCCTGGTGATGGATGGGATTAAGGCTGGGAAAAAGTAGCAGAGGAGGCGCGAATATGTCTGGTCACCATAATCGAGTTTCGATAAAATTAGGGCTGAATGCAGGGGAGGAAGTTCACGATCAGCTCCCATGAAAGATGCAAGGGTTTTAAGAGGTTCAGCCGGCTATGACAAGTTGCCTTCAAAAGGAGGAGGTTTCCGGGCAATCTCGTCAGCAGGAGGCCGAAAACCTGACTGTATCACATTCTGGGATAGGAGCCGTATAGGTACAAGGATGATCAGAGACCACTGAACGCTAGAAACGTAATTTGATGAGTTTTGCCAATGAAAATTTAAACCCATGAGTAATACCTAATGGAAACCCAGTTGATGGTATGCTGGGGAAAACTGCAATGAGGTGAACAAAACCTGCAAAGCTATAGCAAAGTCATCAAAAGCGAGACCAAAACGGAGGGAGAACGATGCCAGTTTTTTGCAAGGAGAAAGAGGTTTTCCAGAACACATCTCGGGGGGACACCTTGCTTGGATGAACCTGGGAAAGCTCATTACTAACCGGACACGGAAACGTCTTTCAGTTAAGAAGGCCAAGGAAAAATGAAATTGAGGGAGGCCTAAGGGGGGCCTGGCCCCAAGAATTATACTTCCAAGTTGTGTCATAAGCCTTCAAGGTAAAAAGATGGCGATGACCGAGTGATTATTAGTATTACGAATATACGTATCCAAGCGCAGAAGGGGGGTCAATGGCAGAAGGCCCTTACGAAAGCCATATTGACTAGTGGAAACCTTGGCCCCCTCTAAATACCACATCAAACGTCTATTAACAGCGTTATATCCCCTGCAAACTGCACTGGTAAGAGCGGGGGGACGGTGGGGGGATCAGCCCGAAGTCCCGGTTTGTGGAAAGGGAACAATAGCAGATTCCCCAAAAACCATTGGGATATAAGATTAAAGAGTTGTAAGAGGACAGTAAGAGCAGACTGATGTAAATGCTGTTGCAAGAATATGTATGCGTCGGCCCCAGCTGCCGATGATCGGCAAGCGAGTGTTCCCCCCAGTTCTTGGGGTAAAAGGCTTTAAAGATTTTTTTTGAAAAAAAATAAAAGGGCAACTGCTGGTAGACTTAGAAAAAGGGAAAACAAGGGGATAGATGACAGCGATAAATGGGGCCCCAGATGATTACCAATTTCAGTGGAAGGGAAAAGGGGGCAATAACGCACCAGCAACCCGGAACAGGAGGGGGGCGGGGGAGAATTTACCACTTTTGGCACTTTTTCCAGCTGCTCATCGGGAACCCAAAAGTGACGGTTGAAATTTTCCCCCAAAACAAGGGTTTGCACTTTAAGACGAGAATTGCTCTCCTTGCTTAAAATCAAGGAGTCTCTCTGGGGTTCGATTTCCCCGCCCCAGAGGGTTTCAACGTATTGCCCGACCGCAGGATAGAAGGAAGTCGGTTAAACAAGACGGAGGACAAAAAGAAAAACCTCATCAATAGGGGAAGAGCCTCTGAAAGGCGGTATTTTTCCCCGGTAAATTTTCCAGCGGAGCTAGGGGGAGGCGGAGAAAAGGGGACATGAGTATGATTGGAAAATATTGCTCTCAGTAGGTCTGGGAGACAGACAGACAGTTGAGGAAGAGCAGAGGAGAGATCGAGCAAGGGAAAGAATGATTCCCGGGGAAAAAAAATGGGGGGAGCCCCGTTTTAAAAATAGGAGGGGAAAAAGAAATGCCTCCAACTGAACGCCACGGGGTCACAGTGCGACCCTTCCCAAAAAAAAGGGGGTTTAAAAAAGCCAAGAACAGAAGGGGGGGGCCAAAAAGAAACCAAAAAAAACAACATCTGGGATAGACAATGCCCAAAGGGGGAGATATAAAGAACAGAGTGTATACCACTTATTCAAGTGGATACAGGCTGCATGTAATGATTGAAGAATGAAATAGAGCTGGGGGGATGGAATCCCAAAAGGGGTAAGAAGGATGATGAATATAACAAATCATAGCCCGAAAAGGGATGGTAACAGGGATTGTAATTTTTTTGCAAACCCCCCCCAAAAAGGGGAAAAAAGGGAGAGCAAAAACCCGAAGCTCACCCGGTTACCCTGGACCTTGAATACCACTGTAAAAAGCCATGAATGAAAAAAAACACAAGTCAAAGAGAGGGGTCTATGGGCGGGATGAAAAGTCCACATGTGGGGCGCGGAAAAACCCGTAATCTAAAAGGGAGGCGTTGGGGGAAGGAGGGGGACGGGAAGAGAGGAGGAGGAACCGAAAAGGCGGGGCCCATCGTTCCCCCCTCTGAAAATATTTCGATGCGCAGCGTTTTGGCAGACAAAGAGGGGATAACCACATTAGAGATAGAAGAAGGAGGAGGGGGAGCAAATCGGGGGGTAAAACTGTACTAAAGTAGAGGGCGAGGAGAGGAAGAGGAAACTGTTGGGGGCTTGGGGGGGGAAAAAGGGAAGTGACCTGGGGGAAGAAGTCAAGGAAAAAAAATTGGGGGGAACAGAGGATAAAGATATTAATGAGGAGGAGGTGAACCTCCCCCAGAACAGTCGAAGGTGAAGAACCCGGAATGGGGGTTTTTTTCCGACTTTGAGAAGAGGAGGGGGGGGGGATTAGGTTTGGAGAGGGCGTATAGGCACATAACTGTGTAAGTGAGTAGAAGAAGGGGTGAGGACAGTATGGGGAAACCGAGGTAGGGACCCAGAGCCAAGAACAGCAAAATAATTGAAGACAGGGGGGGCTGAGGCGGGGGGGCCCAGAGGAAGCCTGGGGGGGACCACAGAAGTGGGGGGGGTTTAACGAATAGAAAATACAGGGAAGTCTCCCTTGAAGGCGGAGAGAGAGACGGCAATAGATATGAGAAGCCTTTGCCTCTTTAGACAATGGATTTCCCCCCCATTTAGGTAAACCTGACAACAACAGAGTACGATGAATGCGCCTCATGACAGTTAAGGCAAGGGAGGTAGAGAAAGAAGTACTGGCATGGTCATCGGCACCCAGACTGGGACAGCCATGGACCGCCTTTTTTCTGGGGTTTCCAAAACGCCAGCAGTTTCTACACTGTTTGGAGGGGTCACCTTTGAACTTTAAAGGGGGCCGTGTTTCCCCGGGGGGGGGTTCATGGCAGTCAAATGTTAAATGAGCTATATTGCAAGGATAACATCTTCACATACGGGCGGGGGACAAAAAGTCAACTTTAAGGGGAGGGGGTCTTGGGGTCGCTGCTCCAGAATGTCATCACCCATGTTTTGGGAAAATTGTTGGGGAATGATGTTTGGAAAATGAGAGTACCACTAAAGAATTGAGAGAATGAGTTTTTCAAAGGTTAGGAATAGTATCTAGGTCGGGGAGAAAAAATCCAGAGCTTGGAGCATTCTGGATCGTGATGATGCAGTGCCGCTCTTGAGAGCATGAAATGGTATCTCTACCTACATGGGTAGAGCTTTACCAATTAGATCGGAAAAATAGGGGGTTTTGGGTAGTCGGTTTTAAAAAAAAATTTCCATTGGTAGTTGAAACAGTGTTCAAGGTGAGTATGAAGTCCTGGTCGTTTCGAGATGAATGAGAGGAAGTGTGTCGCGGGGGGTCTTTTGGCTTTGGATGTAGGACCATGGTCCGCGGGACAGGAATGAAAATTGCCCCCCCTGGGGAAGCCGGGGGAACAAGATCAGAGAAAGGAAAAGGCAGACGGTAAAAGGGCCGGTCGGAACCCCGGTACCTGAAGCAGATGACGAACCGGACCAGCAAAGGACGGGGTTAAGGGAAGAGTTGTCGATTAATGAGGTAGGGTCAGAACTTGGTGCGGTATCAAGAAGGGGCCCGAGATAGTAGGTTCATGGATTGGGTCATCCATTAGGTTACTTCTTTCTTTTGTTTCAAAAAAAGAAAATAAAAAAAAAATAAAAATAAAAAAAAAAAAGGGGGGTGGAGGAATAGCTCCTAGAGGAATGAAAGGGGTTTAAAAACCTCCGTGCCCAAGGCCCCAAACCCCCCAAAGTAGAGCGCAGGAACCCGCGCAGTACCCTTCCCCAGTAAACCAGAAACCGGGTAGAAACCCCCTCCACCCAGCCACCCCGGACAAAGAGGGCACCGGTACCCCCGCTCCTCCTTTGGCCCCCCCCCTAAAACTAAAAAGGGGGCCCCCCGAGATACCCGCCCCCCGGGGAAATCCCAAAGCCACCCGGGGGACCAGAGGGATGGGAAACCCCAAAAATCCGATTCCGGAAAACTACACCCCCCGCCAAGAACCTCAATGGAAGGGATGGACCCAGCCCCCTTCCCTCCTGGAATAGAATGCCTGGGAGAGAAGTCACAGGGAAAAAAGGGGGAAGGGGAATAAGGGAGGGATGTGGAGGAGGAGGATGAGGGGAAAAAGGAGAAGGGAGGGGGGGGAAGAGGGAAAGGGAAGGGGGGTTTTGGGGGGTATTGGTTTGATCTGAGGAAAAGCCAAGGGTTAACCTCGACGATAGCCTCTTCATGAAAGGGGAGCAAAAATTTACTCGCAGGGTGAGTGGAGCTACGGTGCTTGGTGAATTTAAAACCCCTGGAACAAAGGTCCTTCTCGTGACATTTATGAACCGACCCATTGTCTGACAGGAGAACACTGGGCGGTATGACGGAAACGATACACCACGGAAAGCATTTGCGACTGTCTGGCCATTTGTCGGGATGGGTAAAAACCTAAAGACGCGCAGTTATCTACCATTACAAGCAGGTGTTTATTCCCTTTCTCCGGGGGGAAAAATTCGAAAACGGGTGGGAAAGTTCTTCCCAGGGCTCCTTTGTAATGGGATATTCAGAATGGGATTGGGCCCGTGACAGTCCCTTGGGGAAAAACAAACGACACACGGGGGAATAAGGAATTTCGCTCCATCTTGGGGGGAAATATTTCTTCAGCCTGTTTGATGCTGGGCCTTCCCCTGCACGCGCCGGGGGCATCGTGGATCAACTTGAGAGTCCGGGTACCAGGACCCGGTATCACCAGTTTGGTGAGGCCCCCGGGGCCCCCTAGTCGAGCTAGACAACACGTATCTTTTTTGACCCTAAGTCTGTCAGCGAAGGGCGATTGACCCGGGGCCAAGTCCTCCTTGGTTAGGAATCGAAGGACTGGTGACCACACCGGTCCCCGTTGGGCTCTCTGGTCCTGGACGGAGCGAGTTGTCTGCCGACAAAAGCTATATCCCAAAAAAACGCAGCCATGTTTTTTTCCCAGACATAGCAGACTTTGGGATTGTAGTCTTAAAAAGGGGAGAGACCCCCGAGCATTTTCCCCCGAGAGATTTTTTTCCAAAAAAGGGTAATAACGGCCGATGATCCTTGTAAATCTTGATGATCTGGTAAAAAGTATCTTAAGGGTTAAAGCCCAGACGATGGCAAAGGGCCCGCTCTGTCACAGAGAAAAGACCAGCTTTGGTAAGAACACGGCTAAAAGCTATTGGGTTGCTTACCATTAGTTCCCGTGACAAGACGCCTGAGCTAATTTGGGGATTGTCATCAAGGTGAACGTTTGGTGAAATCGGGAATCAAGGACTGGGGCTGATGTTAACCTATTTTTAAGTGTGACGAAAGCTCTTTCTTGGTCACACGTCCACTAAAAAGGGAAAATTTTCTTAAGAAGCTGGAAGGGTGCGGTGGAAAAACCGGGGTATGAAAGTGCGGTAGAATCCAGCGGCCAGGGAGCGGACAGATCTCCCCCATAGGTCTAGGGAACTTTTGCACAGCCGAGTTTTTGACTCGCTGTTTGATGCCGCTCTGAGTCCACGGAAACTTTATTTCCGTTTTAAGGGGAAATCAGAAAGCTTCACCTAAGAAGCCTTGGCTATTTTTTTCCCGTACCCGTCAAGTTTTATGAGATGAGTAGGAACATCTTGGGGGATCACAATGAGATCCTCTGGAGACCATGGGTGCCCCGAATCGGAAAATCGTTTTTAGACGACTAATGATCGGGGTTTCCGCGCGGAAAAGGGATTCCTTGAACTGATAATGACCGTAGGCAAAAAAAGCTTTGTTCTTTGCTTTTTGGCATCAAGAGGATCTGCCAAAACCTAAAAAACAAGATGAAAAGACCTTTTATCGCCAATGTTCGAACAGGTCATTCAGAACTGGAATGGGGAAAGGCGGGATGGTACAGGCATTCAGTTTCCTGTAATCGAAACAGGGCGTCATGTTTTCCTCTTTCTTGGGAACTAGGATTAAAAGGGCATTCCACGGGTAAATGGACTAGAGGAATGGTTTTTCTTTAGTTTTCAGTTCACAAAACATCTGTCTCTCCAGATCCCATGTCGTGTCTGCAAATTTGCATCCCCAAAAGGTACATGCAAGATTCAGGCCGAAATTTTCTAATTCTCCGAGAAATGGGTACGCTCAAAAGCTCCCTGCTGTTTCTCAGTCACGTGTTCAGCCTTGCCAGCATGTTCGCTGTTTTGTTAGCAGACGGCTATTTCAGCACATCAGGGTGAGTTTGTGGTGATTTCAGGGCCAGGGGTTTGGGGGGGAGGTGAGTAGGCCCACGGCCCTGTCTCTCACCAACACACCCGACCAGGACGCCACACCCCTCACTCCCTCTGCTGTTTTCGAATTTCCTTGTGAATTCTTGCCAGAACTTTTATCCGAGTGTCACCCTAAAAGTTACTGTGACCAAGTGAGGGGATGACTACAAGCCTTTTGGACTACCAAGTGGATTACAAGCTAGGGGGATCACAAGCCACATGGATCACAAGCCACGTGCTGTGGTCGCGCCTGATTGACGTCACCCGATGCTGCCTGACTCGCGCGTCCCAGCGCGCATCACGTGCTGCCTGACTCCAGGCGTCACCCCGATGTCTGCTGCGTCACTGCAATGTCACCCATGACATCACGACGCCCCCCGGGGCATCACCCATAGATGCCTGAGTGCTGAGTTTCACAGTGTTCATTTTTTTTTCATTATTTGCCCCGAAGTTTGGAAGATGTCGATTTTTTATCAATTAATTATTCCTCTCAGTCAGTGTTCTCACATGTTGAGTTTGCTTAGTGACGGCTTTTTACAGAAAAGCGTCTTGATGTTGTACCACATGTGCAGTATGTGTGCAGTTTCTCTTTTCTATGTAGACCTATGTTTTTTTTTTCCCCGGGGACCATGCCCCCCCTTGACAGCTGACATTTGTCAGAGGCCAGTTACAGCATTCGGGGCCCTTTACAGAAAGTCTTTTTTTTTTCCGCTCGTGAGCCTTTGCTGAATCGTCCCCCGACGATTCTCCCATCGAACCGTTCCCTTACCCCCCGACCGTATCCGTTTGCAGATGCCCGTCTGGGGACCACACTGCCCCTGCTGTAACTTCTACTGTCGAGAGATGTCACCCCGGGCCCCAGTTAACCTGTTGGGCCTGCCTGTCCCCGCTTCGTGGGGCAAAAAGATGATGTCATTTTACTGCTAGCCCACTCACTGCAGTATGGTTACTGGGCCCCGATGTTTTTAGTCACCCCCCGTCACATCCCCACTCGGCAGAGGGGAACCCAAAGGGGAAACCATGAGGAAGCCTCCTGAGTTGCCATCCTGGGTTTTTGACACTGACGACGCCTCACTCGAGGGCACCAGCAGGTTGTGCCCCAGGTTTTGTGAACCCTGCAGCGATTACATGTCTGCTTCACCTCCCAGAGGGCCAACCTGTTACGTCCGCCCGCGCAGCATGCCCCGTTTGCAGTTTCCCCACGGGGAAGGCGGCGGGGTGCATTACGCCAATGCCTTAGACCACGAACACACCTTTTTTTTTTGAGTTCATATTTCGTGCCATCTAGTTCCCATAGTTTCCCCAGAGGGCAAGCCGAAAAGATACCCATTAAAATTCCTCACCCCGCCTCCCCCACTTGGCGCCTAGACATCAGTCAGAGAACAGGCCTACCCTTCCCTCTCGCAAGGTACAGGCCCCGGGCCATGGCCAGACACACAGCTTGTGTAATCCCCCTTTTTTCAAAAAAAGGAAGCCTCCGAAGCCTTTTTTCATTGCTTCCCGCTATCGAAACACCAAATAACTTTCGTTTTAATTGTTAACCAGTGCAAGTGATGGTTGCACTTCATGGGAATTGTTTACCAGTAAGTGATGGTTGCACTTCATGGTATTTTTAACCCGTGCAGTGATGGTTGCACTTCATGGAAAATTTTTTACCGGCAAATGAGGGGAGTGCGTGATATTTGATTTATGGAATTGTTAACCATGCGGGATGGTTGCATTAATGGAATTGTTTACCGGGGAAGTGATGGTTGCATTTCATGGTAATTGTTAACCAGTCAAATGATTTTTGCACTTCATGGAAAAGTTAATCAGTGAAAAGGTTTGGGGATTCGGAATTGATTACCAGGAAGGATGGTTTATTTATGGAATTTTTAAAAAGGAAGTGATGGTTGCACCATGGTTTTACCCGGCAAGTGATGGTTTCTTTTATGGTAATTGTTTACCGTGAAATGATTTGCACCAGGAATTGTTAACCGGGTGAGGTTTTTTCATGGTACCTGGAGTTTACCGGGGCAGAATTCCAGGGTCAACGCCCCCACGGCTGTCTGTGACCAGGCCCCTTTTGGGGCCAGCCTGATCAACCAGGCGTTACGCTGGCCGCACGCAGTCCAACGACGAGACACACCCGGCGGTCAGGACCATTTTGGTGCCTGTCCAGTGCCGGGGAAAACCGGGGTTTTTGGTTCCCCCCTTTTGTAGCCGGGGGCGGGAAAAACGGGCCCCGCCTTTTTGGGGCCCTCAACGTGCTAGTGGCACCCTGCTCTTCATTGGGGGGGTTACATCGCCGCCGAGTCTTTTGCTTTCGTAGGGGGGGACACTCGGTGCAAAATTTTGGGACTAATCCCCCCAGAATTTTCCTGGATATAACAAGTATCTCCCGCCGCGTTTTTGGGAGTACAGGTTTTAAACTTGCGTTTCCCGTAATTGGGGGTTTATAGTTAGGGTTCCCTGTTTTTCTCACATTTTCAATGTTTCACTTTGAAAAAAGGGTTGTGCGCAAATTAGTAGATAGAAAAAACGATTTGAAAAGGCAACAGGGGCTTTTTTCCCTTTTTTTGGGTTCATTTTCCACCCCGTTTTTTTTAAAGGGGCTTCTATGGAAGGGGCCCTTAAGGTGAGAACTTGCAGATCACTCCCGGGGCTTTACATTATTTTCCTCTATTTGTGGGGAATTTTTTTATACCCCGATGAGATTTTAATTTTCGCTTTTTTCCTATCTGAGAATTGTTAACTGGGAAAAGGTGGTTCACTTCGGGGGAATTGTTCCAAAAAGTGTGGTTGCACTTCATGGAAATTTTTAACCAGTGCAAGGGGGGTTCTTTTTCATGGAATGTTTAACCTTGCAAGGATTTTTTCATTTTAGGAATTGTTTACCAGTGCAAGTGAGGTTGCCTTCATTGAAGTTTACCAGTGCAAGTGAGGGTTCTTTATGGAAATTTTTTCCAGTGCAAGTGATGGTTGCATCTCGGTAATTAGGAAAAAGGTCTGCCATTAATGTTTTCTTTATACATCTTACATGATCCATCATTATTACACATTTAGTAATATTGGGTTTTTTATGAAGTTAGTGAGTTCTTATGAAGACTGTACACAGAAACCACTTAGTTTTTCCTTCCCCTTTTTAACTTCCTTTTAATGCGAAAAATTCTAGGATGACCCTTCATTTTTTCATCCTATTAATTTTTTCTTCGTCCAAAACATGTTTTAGCCTATTGTTCATCCATTTTGCAGTGTGAATAGTGTTTGAAAACTGTCATATTGATAGCTCTCTGATTTCCCCCAGTCCACAGATGACGGGTTTTCAAACCCCTTTTGCCCCGGAGGGTACTAACCCTTTTAAAGACCCAAAAACGGGGGTAGAATGAACTTAGCTCTGAGGCAACCACCCATCGTATGTCCTAAACATGAAGCAAGCCTAGTTCGCTAGGCTCATGTTGTTTGAGGAGTGTAGGCCCAGTGGTTTAGAAGTTTTTTGCTATTTCCCCCACAAGGCGGGCTAAAACAACCGGTTCCCCCCCCACCGACTAGCTGCAGTTTGTTATTGATTAAATACCATTTTCGTGGTTACAGGCCCAGTGAAAAAACATCTCTGATAATTTTTTTTTTTTTTTTTTTTATATCTTTTTTTTTTAACTAACCCCTCTTTTTGGTGTAAAGGATTTAGCTTTTTGTTACGTTTTTCCAGAATGCCAGTCAACCCCCCCTTTACTGAGGCGGTAATAATAATAAAAAAGAAGAGCAAACCCACAGGGTCATACAGCACAGCAGGGTGGGGGAGAATGCAGGGGGAATGGGTTGTAAGAGGGAGAGGGATGATTAGTGTTATGGGGCAGGAGGAAAAGTGGATATCCCCGGGGGGGGGTGGGAAGAGATTGAAAAAGGGGGGAGAAAGCTGGGGGGTAACCCTTTGGGGGTTTTGTGTGTCATTTTTTAAAAAAATCAATGAGGGGTCAGGATTAAAGGGGGGGTCCATCTGCAAAAGGGGGAAAGGAAGAAAGGGAAAAAGAGCAAGACGCCCGGGGGGGTAAATTCTAAGCTCATTGATAGGGGGGCACCCCAAAAGAATATGTCATATGTCGAACAGATCCCCCAACCTGACAAGCCAAAAAGGGGGCGGGGGATTCTCCATGAGATCCCGTGAGTAAGACGAGGGGCCCCTGGAAGGCGGGAGAGGGGCCCCCCCCCTCGAAGTTTGACAAGAAGAAGGCCAGAAACCTACACTCGGTTTAATAGGGGAAGAAGTTTGTTTTTTTCACAAAACCCAAGTTTTGTCAAGGGTGCGAAGGGGGTAGCAATGACCCCCAAAAAAGTCCGTGAAAGGGGAAACCCCCATGAAATGGGGAAATCAGGGGCCGCGACCTGCAGCAGTTCTCCGGCATTGCCCCCGTACATCAACATGACCAGGGCCCAACAAAAAACAAATATATTTGTTTTTTAGAATGGATAACCAAAGTTGGGTTTGAAGAACCAAAAGGGAAAAATTAAACAATTTTTTGGATAGCCTGTAAAAACTAAGGGGGGCTGAAAAAAAAAACAAATATGACATAGGCATAGATGCAATCGGGGTCCCAACAAGAAAAGATACAATTCAGCCAAAATATGCTAGCTGAGGGTAATGATCCCCCCCATGACGCCGTCCGAAAACACCGGGGAACCGACAATCGATGACTTTGAACCATCGGGTACACCGGAAACATTGGGGAAGGAACGGGGGAATGGCAAAAAAAAGGAAGCCGAGGAGTTGGGTTTTTTTGCAAGGTAGAGGAATAAAACAGGCAGAACAAAAAGGAACTTCCCAAGGGGGTGGGGAAAAGGGACACATAAATAAAAAAAAGGTAATTTTGGGGGGAAAAAGAGGAAGTAGACAAACAGAAAAGGGGGGAAAAAAAGGGCGACGAACAAATAAAGAGCATCCTTTAAAATCTGTAACAAAAATTTACATGGAAAGGTTGCATAGGTAATGGGGGAAAAGAACATAATAGCGAATGCAAGTCATCAGGGGGATCGGACAAGGAGGAATGTTTTCTTCTACATAGAAGGTTTCAACCGGGGGAAAAAAAAGCACCAAAAGGGTAAATGCAATCCCGGTGAAAAGGGTGGGATTAAGGCTGGAAAGAGTAGCAGAGGGGGGTGCCGAATATGTCTGGTCACCATAATCGAGTTTCCCCTAAAATTAGGGGAAATAAAAGGGGGGGGAGTTCTCGATCAGCCCCCATGAAAGATGTGCAAGGGTTTTTAAGAGGTTCAGCCCTATGACAAGTTGCCTTCAGAGAGGTAATGTGGGTTTTTCCGGACAATCTACGGTCAAGCGGGGCCCCAAACCCCTGTTTATCACATTCGGGATATGTGATATAGGACAAGGAGATCAGAGACCACTGAACGTCTAAAACGTAATTTGAGATTTTTCCCAATAAAAATTTAAACCCATGAGTAAAGCCAATCGGAAACCCGTTAGGTATGTGGAAAAAACGCAATGAGGTGACAGTACCCCTCCAAGCTAAGCAAAGTAAAAAACATAAAGCGATGACCAAATACGGGGGGAGAACAGAGCCAGATTATTTATAGAAGGAGAAAGAGGTTGTTCTCAGAACACATCTGGGGGGGACACCTTCAGCTTGGATGAACGGGGGAAAAAGCTATTACTAACCGGGGACACGGAAACGTCTTTCAGTTAAGAAGGCCAAGGAAAAATGAAAATTGAGGAGGCCTAGGGGGCCTGGCCCAAGATATTATATTTCCCAAATTTTGGTCAATTTCGGGAAAAAAGATGGCGATGACCGGTGATTTTTAAATTTTGAATACTATCCAAGCGCAGTAAGGGGTCAATGGCAGAAGGCCCCTTTTACGAAAGCCTTTTTATTTGGGAAAAACACGGCGCTTTTAAAACCACATCAAACGCTATTAACTGACGTTATATCCCTTTTGCAAACTGCAGGGGAAAAAGAGGATGGGCGGTAGTGGGAGGTATCTCCCCGGTACCCGGTTTGGGAAAAGGGGGAGAAAATAAATTCCACAGGGGGAATAACCTTGGCTATAAGATTAAAGAGTTGAAGGGGGACAGAAGAGCAGACTGATGTAAATGCTGTTGATAGAATATGTATGCCGTCGGCCCAGTGCCGATGATAAAAAGAGGGCCCGTTCTTAAAGGGGAAAAAAGGCATATTATAAGTTCTTCTCTGGAAAGAAAAATCTAAGGTTTAACTCGCGGTAGACTTAGAAGAAAGGAACAAGGGGCATAGATAGAGCAGCTGATAAAGGGACCAGATGATTACCATTTCGGAACGGCAAGAGGGTGTATATAACAACCAGAACCCCCAAGAACAGGAGCGGGTGGGGGGAAATTTTTTACCACCACCCCGCCTTTTTCCCCAGACTGCACTCATCGGGAAGCCAAGTGAGGTTGAAAAACCCCCAACAAGGGTTTAGATCGGATGACACGACGAGCAATTGTCTCCTCCGCAAAATCAAGGAGTTCTTGGTTCGTTTCTGGACCGCCCCATGCGGGGTTTAAACGTATTGCCCGAGCACAAGCAGAGACCACCAAGGCACACTTCTTAGAAGTTGCCCAAAAGGTTTGGGGGTGAATTTAAGCGCGGTTAAAAAACGGGGCGAGAAGAGATAAAAACCTCATCAATAGAGGGGGAAGGAGCCTCATGAAAGGGGCATTTCGCCGGTCAAATTCCGCGTAGCTACGAGGAGCGGGGGAAGCAAAGGGGACATGAGTAGTTGGGAAAAGATTGTTCCAGTAGGTCTGGGAGGGGAGACAGACAGTTGAGGAAAAACAGAGGGAGATCGGCAAGGAAAGAATGAGGGGATCAAAAGGGGGGTTCCCGTATTTAAAATAGGAGGGAGAGAAGCAAGAAAGCCCCCCAAAGAACGCCAGGGAGTCACAGGCGACCCCCTTTCCCCAAAAAAAAGGGTGCTTTTAAAACGCCAAGTAACAGAAGAGGGGGCAAAGAAGAAACCAGAAAATCAACATCTGGGGACAAGCCCTAGAAGGGGAGAGATATAAAGAAAGGGGTACCCTTATTCAAGTGGATACAGGGGGCAGTGTAATGTATTTTAAAAATGAACATAGAGCCGGGGAAACCAGGGAAAAAAGGATCAGATAATATAACAAATCATACCCAAAAGGGAGGATAACAGCGGATTGTAATTTGGGTTCTTGCAAACAGACCCCAACGGGGGAAAAAGGGGGAAACACCTGGCTCACCCGTTACCCCTGACCTTGAATATTCCAGTAAATAACCATGATTTAAAGAAAAGGGCACAAGTCAAAGTTGGGTATCTAGGGGCTAGGGATAAAAAAAGCCCAGGGGGAGGCAGCGGAAGACCTGTAATCTAAGAAGGAGAGGACGTTGGGAAGGAAGGAGGGTTTAGACGGAGAAGAGAGAAGGGAGGAACCGGGGAAAGGGGCGGTTCCATCATGTTCCGTCTCTAAAAAAATTCTGCGATAGCGTCACTTTCGGCAGAAAAGATGGGATATGGGACCACATTAGAGATGGGGAAAAAGGGGGGAGGGGGGAAAAATCGGGGGGCTAAAATGTACTAAAGAGGGGAGGAGGGGGAAGAGGAAACTGGAGGGGTTTGGGGGGGGCAAGAGGGAAGTGCCGGGGGAAGAAGTCAAGGAAGAAACTTGGGAGGAACAGGGGATAAAGATATTGAAGGGGAGGAGGGAACCTCCCCTTTTTAAATGTCGGGGAAAACCCCCGAAATGGGGTTTTTTCCGCTTAAGAAGAGGGGGGCGGGGGATTGGGGTTTTGGGCGGGGGCGTATAGGCACAGAACTGTGTAAGTGAGTAGAAAAGGGGGGGGGAAAGAAGAAGCCGAAGGGACCCAGAGCCAAGAACAGAAAATAATTGAAGACAGGGGGGGAGGCGGGGCAACCAGAGGAAGCCGGAAGTTGGGACCACAGAAGTGGGGTCTTTTTGCAATGCGAAAATAGAAAATACGGGGGAAATCCCCCTTGAAGGCGGGGAGAGAGAGGGGAAAATATGAAGCCTTCTCCCTTTTAGACAATGGTTTCCCACCATTTAAAAACCGACAACAACGAGAATGAAGCGCCTCATGACAAAGGCAAGAGGGGGAGAGACAAGAAGTACGGGGAGGTCATCGGACCACAGACGGCTTCAGCCAGGGCCCGCAATATTTCGCGGGTTCCAAAAAACCCAGCAGTTTCTCCTGTTATGTGGGGGGCACCGAACTTGAAAACGGTGACCTGCAATGTCAGGGGGGGGGCATGGCATAAATTTTAAATGAGCTATATTGCAAGGATAACATCTTACATCCAGGGGAAAAAATGTCAATTTTAAGGATAGGGGGTCTTGGGCTGCGCTCCAGAATGTCACACCACATGTCGGAAAAAAACCCTTTTGGACAATGATTTTGGTAAAATGACAGACCACTACAAGATTGAAAAATGATGTTTGTCAATAGGTTAGAATAGATTTGGGGTCGGGGAAAAAAGCCCAGATTTTGGCCAGCATTGGGGATCGGAGATGCGAGGCCCCTTTTGAGAGCATGAAATGAGATATCTCTCCTACGGGGGGGAGAGCTTTCCAAATTTTGATCGGAAAGATAGGTAGTTGGAGTAGTGGTTTAGAGAAAAAACTTTGTCCTTGGAGGGGAAAATGTTCAAGGGAGGCAAAGTCCTGGTCGTTTCTGAGATAATGAGAGGAAAATGTAATCGCTGAAGGGTTTGGGGTTTTTTGGATGTAGGCCGGGGGGGTCCGCGGTGACAGGCAATCCAAAATTGCCGCACCGTAGAGAAGAGCGAAGGTCGACGTGTGGGGGGGAAACCCCGGTACCTGAAAGAGACAACCGGCACCAGAAGGGCAGGGGATTAGAGGGTCCGAAGAGTTGTCGAAAGGGGGAGGGTCAGAATTGGGGCGGTATCAAAAGGGCCCCGGAGATAGTAGGTTCAGGATTGGGTCACCCAAAAAAAGGGGTTCTTTTTTTTTTGTTTTCAAAAAAAAGAAAATAAAATAAAAATAAAAATAAAAAAAAAAGGGGGGGAACGTGGAGGAATACCCCCAGGGGAATGAAAGGGCTTAAACCCCCCCGGCCAAGAGGACCTAACCCCGCAAGTAGGCAGATGCGCGGAAACCCCGGCCAACCTACCCTTCAGCCAGTAAACCAGAAACCCGGGGAAAAAACCTCACCCCCACCAGCCACCTCGGCAAAAAGAGGGGGCCGGATACCCCCCCAACATACCCCCTTTGGGGCCCCCCCCCGGGGAACTGAAAGGTGGCCCCAGAGATCCCCCGTCCCTGGAAATACCCAAAGCCCCCCCCGGGAGACCAGAGAGGGGGCGGGACATCCCAAGAGATCCAGATTCCACGGCAAACTACACCACCGCCAAGAACCTCAATGGAAGGGATGGACCACGACCCTTCCCTACCTAGAACTAAAACCGGGAAGGCTCACAGGGTAAAAATGGGAAGGGAATAAGGGAGGGAGGGGGAGAAGGATGAGGAGGAAAGGGAGAAGGGAGGATGGGGAAGATGGTAAAGGGAAGGGGGAGGGGGGAATTAGGTTTGATCTGAGGAAGAAGACCAAGCGGTTCAATTCCTCAGACCGATAGCCTCTTCCCGTGACAAGGACCCCCTTTTAAAAAGGATATTGAGGGAGAATAGATGCCAGATTATTTATAGCAAGGAAAAAGAGGGTTTCAGAACACACCCCGGGGGGGCCCTTCACGGGGCAAACTCGGGGGAACCCCATTACTAACCAGAAATGGAAATTTTCAATTGGGCCTTACGGAAAAGGTAGTTTCCACAGAGGCCTAAGGAGGGGCCTTTTGGCCCCAAAAATTATACCTCCAAAAATAAAAAAAATAAGGAAAACCGGATGGGAAAAAACTTAACCCACACATAAAACAAAAAGAAAAGGTGACGCGCCCCGTTTGGACCATTTACAAGGGAATTTGTAAATTGTCCAAGTCGGCCGAACGTCCTCTTCTTTAAGTGGGTTTTGGGATTATACTTCCAAGGGTATAAGCCTTTCAAGGTCAAAAAAAAAGGGAATCCGAGGTTTATCAGCAAAGGCATTACGAATATACGTATCCCCAACGGGGGGGTCAATGGCAACGGCCAAACATAAAAATTTCCTAACTTTTAACCTTCCCTCATCTCCAAAAACCCAACTTCTTGAGGACACACAATGAGGATTAAATTCCAAGGCTGGTGCTATGACTACTTCCCACTGCATGCGGGGTTCTTCATCATTAGTGGCCTCACCTAGATTACGCACTCATTTCCGGTCTCCTATTACAGAAGGATATTAAATTTTCGTTAGAAAATTTTCAGGAGAATGACTAAATTAATACATAGCATTAGAAATTTGCGAAGAAAGATTGAACCCCCAAAAATTACATTCTTTTGTAAGACGAAGAAGGGGGAAGATCGGGGATATAAAGGAAAATGGGTATTAACAAAGGGGATATAAAAAAGGGTTTTTGAGGATTCCCCAAAGAAACCCCCAAAAATGGATTCAAATTAGATAAGTTTAGATTTAAGAACAAAAAAAGGGGAGGCCCCCAGAAGGCCTACGGCCCCCATAAAGGAAAACCCTAAAAAACCACCACTACCTAAGAATTTACTAACATCCAAAAATCAAATCCAGCCCCCCCACTCTATATTTGTCCAATCTTTTTTAAAAGCCCCCAAAGGGCCCCTAGCCTCATCACCCTACTGGAAGATTGTTCCACACATCTACAAGTCTGAAAACCAGTTTTGCCATGCCTTTCTAAATTTAAATTTATCCATTTAAACTTTATTTCTGGTTTTTTGGTTGTTCCCTATATTTTTTAATACCCCCGTTTTCCCATCATCCTTTTGACACCTGATGATATCTTCCCCATTCTACGTCTCTCCAGAGAGGGAGATTCAACGTTTAGTTATCTTCTGGAAATTTCTTATACGTAAATCAGTTTACATTCTTTTTTTGTTTCCCCAGAATCTTCCCCCTCCTGTAAAAAGAGAAAAACTAGCTCAATCCAAATGAGGTCTCACATGAGTATAGAGCTTTAAAAACTTTTGGACTTTTTTTGTTTATACTTCTTGAAATAAATCCTAAATTGTTGAAAAATCGCCCTTTGGGGATTTCTGGCTTTAGATTCCCTTTTCCCGCCCCCAAACTTTTACTTTCCCAGTTTCAAGCTCTTTCCCCCTTTTTTTAAAATTTTAGGATATTTTCACGGGGCTAGTCCCTTTTCACTTGCCCAATTAAAACTTCCCGCCACTTTCAGACCAAGACATTAATTTTCCAAATCCCCCGGAGTTCACTTTTCCTCCCCAGAATGAATCATACGGCCTATTTTTTTTCATCAGAAATTTCCCTACCTTTCAATTCCTTCCAAGGTCATTTAGAAATTATGAACAACGGGGGGGTAAAACCTTTAAACCCCCTTAATCCCTTCAGTTTCCCCCTTAATGGAAACTTTTCCTTTTTTGAAAGCTTCAACCATGCTAAAAATTTACCTCCTATAAGGACCACCTTTTAAGAGTCTCGTGCGTATCTATCGGGCTTGAAATCCAAGAAAATCTTTCTTTATCACTTTTCCCCCCAAAAGTTTTTTTGAAAAATCAGAAAATTTTTCCGGCGGGAAAACCCCCCTAAACCCCAGCTGAGATTCATTAATCAAATTATGTTCTTCGGTATTCTTAAATATATAATTTAATTTTTCCCCTATAGAGGAACTTATGGACGGTTTTTTTAAAATTGCTTACCCCCATTTGAATATAGAATCATTGCATCTTTTTCGTAAAAGTGGGCCTTAGACAAGGATGGGTCACCGTAGTTTTCAATATATTTTGGGGGGTTGTGAGAATGCGGGGAAGGGGGGGAAAAGATAAAAAGAAATACAAAGGGGATTGTCACAGTTTTTTTTTGCGATGACACTTTTTTTTTTGGGAGATTCTGAAGAGAAGCTGGGGGGTTGGGGATAAATTTTGGGGGGAAAAAAGAAGAAAATTGAAAGTGAATATAGGAAAGAGTAATGATGGGGATAAAAAAAAGAATAGGTTACAAAAATTTTATATAGTTGGAGGAGAGAGTATGGAGGAGGTGAATGTTTTCGATATTTGGGAGGGGCACCCGGGGAGGGTTAAAGGGAATGAACCAAATTTGAGGGGGAAAAAAGGGGGGGAGCATTTTAGTGGAGACAAAAAACCCCGCCCATGAAGTAAAGGGAAGTATGAGAGTATAGATAAAAGCTCTTATATGGGTGTGGAGGGTAAATGTTGCCGAGGAGAAGGCTGGAGGCAGTGGAAGCGCTAAATTGGGTGTGAATAAAACAGAGAATTGGGTTTTTAAATTAGGAGGAGGCGGGTTTTCCCCAAAAAGATTGTCCAGAGAGCGAGGAGGGGTTGGAGGGGTTTTGGAAGTAGAAAAGGAACAGACAGAGTGATTCGGTTTAAATCGAGGGGGGAAGGGGGGGGGGGTCGGCCTAAAAGGGGGAGGGGGGGGAAAGGAAGTTTTGGCGAGGGCTTGGACTTCCAGCAAGCATGGGAGCGTATTTGATAGGGGAAGGAGGCATAGGTTTTTTAAAATTGAGGCGTTGAGGGAGCAAAGAACAATGGGGATTCGGAAACCGGCAGGCCCGGGTTTTTGTTCGGAGTGGGAAGACAGTGCCGGCACTCTGAAGGGGGGGGTTAATGTTTTAGTTTTATAACGTAGGAAACACCCTTCCCCGAAAAAGGATTAAATGGAAAACTTTTCCACCCCCCCTTGGTGGGAATCGGCCAGTGTTTAAAAAAAATAATAAAAATTAGCTATCTTCCACTCTCTGGGACCCCCAGTTTGGGGGGAAAAACACATTCGTTAAGGCTGACAAGTTCCATTTGCATTCTTTGACCCCGGAAACAACTCGCTGGTCCCGGGGGTTATTTTGCTTCAGTTTATCTATCTGTTTGATAACCTGTCCCGTGACGTAATATTTTAAAGAATTCTTAGGGGGAATAAATAATTGTTAATTTCTTAATTTCATTTATGTGTTCTTGTGTAAAGACAGACAAAAAAAGTCATTAAATAGAACACATTTCCAGTTCGTTTTTCCCTTAGCTGCCCCCCAATTTTCGAGGTCCTACCTTTTCCCCCCCCTTCGTCCATCACTTGAAAGAACCCTTTGGGGTTTGTCTTTATTCATTAGAACCTTAATTCAAATTTGTTTAGCCTTCTAACCCCTTTTTTCTTCTTTTCAACTAACATATTGGTAAAAAGGTTAACATCTATTCTTTTTTTGCTCCTTTTCCTCTTTTCCCTAATAGATGTTTACCCCTTTAATCCTTTGGAATATTATTTGACCTAAATTTCTCTGGGGAATAAAATACTCTGTGCACGTTGTACATTATTAAGAAAAATCATAAACGCAGATCCCATCGTAATCGTTAGCCAGATTACCCCGTCGAGTTAGACGGGTTCTAAGTCCCAATAACGGGGAACGAAAACGGAACTTTACCGATTTCCCATTCTTACTCCCAGGTAAATTAAAAAAATTTTTTTTTTTTGATCACTTGGGTAAAATCTTCAGTGATCTCCCCATTATATACAAGGGTTTCTTTATTTGACAAGACTAGGTGGGGAAATTATT